>OX392536.1:5057781-5262781 GCA_947623455.1 Mimachlamys varia
TGGTCATCCTGGGGATAAATAGGAGGATGTGGTCATCCTGGGGATAAATAGGAGGATGTGGTCATCCTAAGGATAAATAGGAGGATGTGGTCATCCTTGGGGATAAATAGGAGGATGTGGCCATCCTGGGGATGAATAGGAGGATGTGGTCATCCTGGGGATACATAGGAGGATGTGGCCATCCTGGGGATAAATAGGAGGATGTGGTCATCCTGGGGATAAATAGGAGGATGTGGCCATCCTGGGGATGAATAGGAGGATGTGGCCATCCTGGGGATGAATAGGAGGATGTGGCCATCCTGGGGATGAATAGGAGGATGTGGTCATCCTGGGGATACATAGGAGGATGTGGTCATCCTTGGGATAAATAGGAGAATGTGGTCATCCTGGGGATACATAGGAGGATGTGGTCATCCTGGGGAGAAAAATAGGTGGATGGGCCATCCTTTGGATAAATAGGAGGATGTGGTCATCCTGGGGATAAATAGGAGGATGTGGTCATCCTGGGGATAAATAGGAGGATGTGGTCATCCTTGGGGATAAATAGGAGGATGTGGTCATCCTGGGGATAAATAGGAAGATGTGGTCATCCTGGGGATAAATAGAAGGATGTGGTCATCCTGGGGATAAATAGGAGGATGTGGTCATCCTGGGGAAGAATAGGAGGATGTGGTCATCCTGGTGATACATAGGAGGATGTGGTCATCCTGGGGTTAAATAGGAGGATGTGGTCATCCTGGTGATAAATAGGAGGATGTGGTCATCCTGGGAATTAATAGGAGGATGTGGTCATCCTGGGGATGAATAGGAGGATGTGGTCATCCTGGGGGATAAATAGGAGGATGTGGTCACCCTGGGGATAAATAGGAGGATGTGGTCATCCTGGGGATGAATAGGAGGATGTGGTCATCCTGGGGATGAATAGGAGAATGTGGCAACCATGGGGATATATAGAAGGATGTGTTTATCCTGGGGATACATAGGAGTATGTGGTCATCATGGGGATATATAGGAAGATGTGGCCATCCTGGGGATAAATAGGAGGATGTGGCCATCCTGGGGATAAATAGGAGGATGTGGTCATCCTGGGGGATAAATAAGAGGATGTGGTCATCCTAGGGATAAATAGGAGGATGTGGTCATCCTGGGGATAAATAGGAGGATGTGGTCATCCTGGGGATAAATAGGAGGATGTGGTCATCCTGGGGATAAATAGGAGGATGTGGTCATCCTAGGGATACATAGGAGGATGTGGTCATCCTGGGGATAAATAGGAGGATGTGGTCATCCTGGGGATGAATAGGAGGATGTGGCCATCCTGGGGATGAATAGGAAGATGTGGCCATCCTGGGGATACATAGGAGAATGTGGCCATCCTTTGGATAAATAGGAGGATGTGGTCATCCTGGGGATAAATAGGACGATGTGGCCATCCTGGGAATAAATAGGAGGATGTGGTCATCCTGGGGGATAAATAGGAGGATGTGGCCATCCTGGGGATAAATAGGAGGATATGGTCATCCTGGGGATAAATAGGAGGATGTGGTCATCCTGGGGGTACATAGGAGGATGTGGTCATCCAGGGGAGAAAAATAGAAGGACGGGCCATCCTTTGGATAAATAGGAGGATGTGGTCATCCTGGGGATAAATAGGAGGATGTGGTCATCCTAGGGATACATAGGAGGATGTGGTCATCCTGGGGATAAATAGGAGGATGTGGTCATCCTAGGGATGAATAGGAGGATGTGGCCATCCTGGGGATGAATAGGAGGATGTGGTCATCCTGGGGATGAATAGGAGAATGTGGCCATCCTGGGGATGAATAGGAGGATGTGGTCATCCTGGGGGATAAATAGGAGGATGTGGTCACCCTGGGGATAAATAGGAGGATGTGGTCATCCTGGGGATGAATAGGAGGATGTGGTCATCCTGGGGATACATAGGAGGATGTGGTCATCCTGGGGATGAATAGGAGAATGTGGCAACCCTGGGGATATATAGGAGGATGTGTTTATCCTGGGGATACATAGGAGTATGTGGTCATCATGGGGATATATAGGAGGATGTGGCCATCCTGGGGATAAATAGGAGGATGTGGCCATCCTGGGGATAAATAGGAGGATGTGGTCATCCTGGGGGATAAATAAGAGGATGTGGTCATCCTAGGGATAAATAGGAGGATGTGGTCATCCTGGGGATAAATAGGAGGATGTGGTCATCCTGGGGATAAATAGGAGGATGTGGTCATCCTGGGGATAAATAGGAGGATGTGGTCATCCTAGGGATACATAGGAGGATGTGGTCATCCTGGGGATAAATAGGAGGATGTGGTCATCCTGGGGATGAATAGGAGGATGTGGCCATCCTGGGGATGAATAGGAAGATGTGGCCATCCTGGGGATACATAGGAGAATGTGGCCATCCTTTGGATAAATAGGAGGATGTGGTCATCCTGGGGATAAATAGGACGATGTGGCCATCCTGGGAATAAATAGGAGGATGTGGTCATCCTGGGGGATAAATAGGAGGATGTGGTCATCCTGGGGATAAATAGGAGGATGTGGTCATCCTGGGGATAAATAGGAGGATGTGGTCATCCTGGGGGTACATAGGAGGATGTGGTCATCCAGGGGAGAAAAATAGAAGGACGGGCCATCCTTTGGATAAATAGGAGGATGTGGTCATCCTGGGGATAAATAGGAGGATGTGGTCATCCTAGGGATACATAGGAGGATGTGGTCATCCTGGGGATAAATAGGAGGATGTGGTCATCCTGGGGATGAATAGGAGGATGTGGCCATCCTGGGGATGAATAGGAGGATGTGGTCATCCTGGGGATGAATAGGAGGATGTGGCCATCCTGGGGATGAATAGGAGGATGTGGCCATCCTGGGGATAAATAGGAGAATGTGGCCATCCTGGGGATGAATAGGGGGATGTGGTCATCCTGGAGATGAAAAGGAGGATGTGGCCATCATGGGGATGAATAGGAGGATGTGGTCATCCTGGGGATGAATAGGAGGATGTGGCCATCCTGGGGATACATAGGAGGATGTGGCCATCCTGGGGATAAATAGGAGGATGTGGTCATCCTGGGGATGAATAGGAGGATGTGGCCATCCTGGGGATACATAGGAAAATGTGGCCATCCTGGGGATACATAGGAGGATGTGGCCATCCTGGGGATGAATAGGAGGATGTGGCCATCCTGGGGATGAATAGGAGGATGTGGTCATCCTGGGGATGAATAGGAGGATGTGGCCATCCTGGGGATGAATAGGAGGATGTGGCCATCCTGGGGATACATAGGAGGATGTGGCCATCCTGGGGATAAATAGGAGGATGTGGTCATCCTGGGGATAAATAGGAGGATGTGGCCATCCTGGGGATGAATAGGAGGATGTGGCCATCCTGGGGATGAATAGGAGGATGTGGTCATCCTGGGGATACATAGGAGGATGTGGCCATCCTGGGGATAAATAGGAGGATGTGGTCATCCTGGGGATAAATAGGAGGATGTGGTCATCCTGGGGATAAATAGGAGGATGTGGTCATCCTAGGGATACATAGGAGGATGTGGTCATCCTGGGGATAAATAGGAGGATGTGGTCATCCTGGGGATGAATAGGAGGATGTGGCCATCCTGGGGATGAATAGGAAGATGTGGCCATCCTGGGGATACATAGGAGAATGTGGCCATCCTTTGGATAAATAGGAGGATGTGGTCATCCTGGGGATAAATAGGACGATGTGGCCATCCTGGGAATAAATAGGAGGATGTGGTCATCCTGGGGGATAAATAGGAGGATGTGGCCATCCTGGGGATAAATAGGAGGATATGGTCATCCTGGGGATAAATAGGAGGATGTGGTCATCCTGGGGGTACATAGGAGGATGTGGTCATCCAGGGGAGAAAAATAGAAGGACGGGCCATCCTTTGGATAAATAGGAGGATGTGGTCATCCTGGGGATAAATAGGAGGATGTGGTCATCCTAGGGATACATAGGAGGATGTGGTCATCCTGGGGATAAATAGGAGGATGTGGTCATCCTAGGGATGAATAGGAGGATGTGGCCATCCTGGGGATGAATAGGAGGATGTGGTCATCCTGGGGATGAATAGGAGAATGTGGCCATCCTGGGGATGAATAGGAGGATGTGGTCATCCTGGGGGATAAATAGGAGGATGTGGTCACCCTGGGGATAAATAGGAGGATGTGGTCATCCTGGGGATGAATAGGAGGATGTGGTCATCCTGGGGATACATAGGAGGATGTGGTCATCCTGGGGATGAATAGGAGAATGTGGCAACCCTGGGGATATATAGGAGGATGTGTTTATCCTGGGGATACATAGGAGTATGTGGTCATCATGGGGATATATAGGAGGATGTGGCCATCCTGGGGATAAATAGGAGGATGTGGCCATCCTGGGGATAAATAGGAGGATGTGGTCATCCTGGGGGATAAATAAGAGGATGTGGTCATCCTAGGGATAAATAGGAGGATGTGGTCATCCTGGGGATAAATAGGAGGATGTGGTCATCCTGGGGATAAATAGGAGGATGTGGTCATCCTGGGGATAAATAGGAGGATGTGGTCATCCTAGGGATACATAGGAGGATGTGGTCATCCTGGGGATAAATAGGAGGATGTGGTCATCCTGGGGATGAATAGGAGGATGTGGCCATCCTGGGGATGAATAGGAAGATGTGGCCATCCTGGGGATACATAGGAGAATGTGGCCATCCTTTGGATAAATAGGAGGATGTGGTCATCCTGGGGATAAATAGGACGATGTGGCCATCCTGGGAATAAATAGGAGGATGTGGTCATCCTGGGGGATAAATAGGAGGATGTGGTCATCCTGGGGATAAATAGGAGGATGTGGTCATCCTGGGGATAAATAGGAGGATGTGGTCATCCTGGGGGTACATAGGAGGATGTGGTCATCCAGGGGAGAAAAATAGAAGGACGGGCCATCCTTTGGATAAATAGGAGGATGTGGTCATCCTGGGGATAAATAGGAGGATGTGGTCATCCTAGGGATACATAGGAGGATGTGGTCATCCTGGGGATAAATAGGAGGATGTGGTCATCCTGGGGATGAATAGGAGGATGTGGCCATCCTGGGGATGAATAGGAGGATGTGGTCATCCTGGGGATGAATAGGAGGATGTGGCCATCCTGGGGATGAATAGGAGGATGTGGCCATCCTGGGGATAAATAGGAGAATGTGGCCATCCTGGGGATGAATAGGGGGATGTGGTCATCCTGGAGATGAAAAGGAGGATGTGGCCATCATGGGGATGAATAGGAGGATGTGGTCATCCTGGGGATGAATAGGAGGATGTGGCCATCCTGGGGATACATAGGAGGATGTGGCCATCCTGGGGATAAATAGGAGGATGTGGTCATCCTGGGGATGAATAGGAGGATGTGGCCATCCTGGGGATACATAGGAAAATGTGGCCATCCTGGGGATACATAGGAGGATGTGGCCATCCTGGGGATGAATAGGAGGATGTGGCCATCCTGGGGATGAATAGGAGGATGTGGTCATCCTGGGGATGAATAGGAGGATGTGGCCATCCTGGGGATGAATAGGAGGATGTGGCCATCCTGGGGATACATAGGAGGATGTGGCCATCCTGGGGATAAATAGGAGGATGTGGTCATCCTGGGGATAAATAGGAGGATGTGGCCATCCTGGGGATGAATAGGAGGATGTGGCCATCCTGGGGATGAATAGGAGGATGTGGTCATCCTGGGGATACATAGGAGGATGTGGCCATCCTGGGGATAAATAGGAGGATGTGGTCATCCTGAGGATAAATAGGAGGATGTGGTCATCCTGGGGATAAATAGGAGGATGTGGTCATCCTGGGGATACATAGGAGGATGTGGCCATCCTGGGGATAAATAGGAGGATGTGGTCATCCTGGGGATAAATAGGAGGATGTGGTCATCCTGGGGATACATAGGAGGATGTGGTCATCCTGGGGAGAAAAATAGGTGGATGGGCCATCCTTTGGATAAATAGGAGGATGTGGTCATCCTGGGGATAAATAGGAGGATGTGGTCATCCTAAGGATAAATAGGAGGATGTGGTCATCCTTGGGGATAAATAGGAGGATGTGGCCATCCTGGGGATGAATAGGAGGATGTGGCCATCCTGGGGATACATAGGAGGATGTGGCCATCCTGGGGATAAATAGGAGGATGTGGTCATCCTGGGGATAAATATGAGGATGTGGCCATCCTGGGGATGAATAGGAGGATGTGGCCATCCTGGGGATGAATAGGAGGATGTGGCCATCCTGGGGATGAATAGGAGGATGTGGTCATCCTGGGGATACATAGGAGGATGTGGCCATCCTGGGGATAAATAGGAGGATGTGGTCATCCTTTGTTATAAATAGGAGAATGTGGTCATCCTGGGGATACATAGGAGGATGTGGTCATCCTGGGGAGAAAAATAGGTGGATGGGCCATCCTTTGGATAAATAGGAGGATGTGGTCATCCTGGGGATAAATAGGAGGATGTGGTCATCCTGGGGATAAATAGGAGGATGTGGTCATCCTTGGGGATAAATAGGAGGATGTGGTCATCCTGGGGATAAATAGGAGGATGTGGTCATCCTTGGGGATAAATAGGAGGATGTGGTCATCCTGGGGATAAATAGGAAGATGTGGTCATCCTGGGGATAAATAGAAGGATGTGGTCATCCTGGGGAAGAATAGGAGGATGTGGTCATCCTGGTGATACATAGGATGATGTGGTCATCCTGGGGTTAAATAGGAGGATGTGGTCATCCTGGTGATAAATAGGAGGATGTGGTCATCCTGGGAATTAATAGGAGGATGTGGTCATCCTGGGGATGAATAGGAGGATGTGGTCATCCTGGGGGATAAATAGGAGGATGTGGTCACCCTGGGGATAAATAGGAGGATGTGGTCATCCTGGGGATGAATAAGAGGATGTGTTCATCCTGGGGATACATAGGAGGATGTGGTCATCCTGGGGATGAATAGGAGAATGTGGCAACCATGGGGATATATAGGAGGATGTGTTTATCCTGGGGATACATAGGAGTATGTGGTCATCATGGGGATATATAGGAGGATGTGGCCATCCTGGGGATAAATAGAAGGATGTGGCCATCCTGGGGATAAATAGGAGGATGTGGTCATCCTGGGGGATAAATAAGAGGATGTGGTCATCCTAGGGATAAATAGGAGGATGTGGTCATCCTGGGGATAAATAGGAGGATGTGGTCATCCTGGGGATAAATAGGAGGATGTGGTCATCCTGGGGATAAATAGGAGGATGTGGTCATCCTAGGGATACATAGGAGGATGTGGTCATCCTGGGGATAAATAGGAGGATGTGGTCATCCTGGGGATGAATAGGAGGATGTGGCCATCCTGGGGATGAATAGGAAGATGTGGCCATCCTGGGGATACATAGGAGAATGTGGCCATCCTTTGGATAAATAGGAGGATGTGGTCATCCTGGGGATAAATAGGACGATGTGGCCATCCTGGGAATAAATAGGAGGATGTGGTCATCCTGGGGGATAAATAGGAGGATGTGGCCATCCTGGGAATAAATAGGAGGATGTGGTCATCCTGGGGATAAATAGGAGGATGTGGTCATCCTGGGGGTACATAGGAGGATGTGGTCATCCAGGGGAGAAAAATAGAAGGACGGGCCATCCTTTGGATAAATAGGAGGATGTGGTCATCCTGGGGATAAATAGGAGGATGTGGTCATCCTAGGGATACATAGGAGGATGTGGTCATCCTGGGGATAAATAGGAGGATGTGGTCATCCTGGGGATGAATAGGAGGATGTGGCCATCCTGGGGATGAATAGGAGGATGTGGTCATCCTGGGGATGAATAGGAGGATGTGGCCATCCTGGGGATGAATAGGAGGATGTGGCCATCCTGGGGATAAATAGGAGAATGTGGCCATCCTGGGGATGAATAGGGGGATGTGGTCATCCTGGAGATGAAAAGGAGGATGTGGCCATCATGGGGATGAATAGGAGGATGTGGTCATCCTGGGGATGAATAGGAGGATGTGGCCATCCTGGGGATACATAGGAGGATGTGGCCATCCTGGGGATAAATAGGAGGATGTGGTCATCCTGGGGATGAATAGGAGGATGTGGCCATCCTGGGGATACATAGGAGAATGTGGCCATCCTGGGGATACATAGGAGGATGTGGCCATCCTGGGGATGAATAGGAGGATGTGGCCATCCTGGGGATGAATAGGAGGATGTGGTCATCCTGGGGATGAATAGGAGGATGTGGCCATCCTGGGGATGAATAGGAGGATGTGGCCATCCTGGGGATACATAGGAGGATGTGGCCATCCTGGGGATAAATAGGAGGATGTGGTCATCCTGGGGATAAATAGGAGGATGTGGCCATCCTGGGGATGAATAGGAGGATGTGGCCATCCTGGGGATGAATAGGAGGATGTGGTCATCCTGGGGATACATAGGAGGATGTGGCCATCCTGGGGATAAATAGGAGGATGTGGTCATCCTGAGGATAAATAGGAGGATGTGGTCATCCTTTGGATAAATAGGAGGATGTGGTCATCCTGGGGATACATAGGAGGATGTGGTTATCCTGGGGATAAATAGGAGGATGTGGTCATCCTGGGGATAAATAGGAGGATGTGGTCATCCTGGGGATACATAGGAGGATGTGGTCATCCTGGGGAGAAAAATAGGTGGATGGGCCATCCTTTGGATAAATAGGAGGATGTGGTCATCCTGGGGATACATAGGAGGATGTGGTCATCCTGGGGATAAATAGGAGGATGTGGTCATCCTGGGGATGAATAGGAGGATGTGGCCATCCTGGGGATGAATAGGAAGATGTGGCCATCCTGGGGATACATAGGAGAATGTGGCCATCCTTTGGATAAATAGGAGGATGTGGTCATCCTGGGGATAAATAGGACGATGTGGCCATCCTGGGAATAAATAGGAGGATGTGGTCATCCTGGGGGATAAATAGGAGGATGTGGCCATCCTGGGGATAAATAGGAGGATGTGGTCATCCTGGGGATAAATAGGAGGATGTGGTCATCCTGGGGGTACATAGGAGTATGTGGTCATCCAGGGGAGAAAAATAGAAGGACGGGCCATCCTTTGGATAAATAGGAGGATGTGGTCATCCTGGGGATAAATAGGAGGATGTGGTCATCCTAGGGATACATAGGAGGATGTGGTCATCCTGGGGATAAATAGGAGGATGTGGTCATCCTGGGGATGAATAGGAGGATGTGGCCATCCTGGGGATGAATAGGAGGATGTGGTCATCCTGGGGATGAATAGGAGGATGTGGCCATCCTGGGGATGAATAGGAGGATGTTGCCATCCTGGGGATAAATAGGAGAATGTGGCCATCCTGGGGATGAATAGGGGGATGTGGTCATCCTG
This sequence comes from Mimachlamys varia, assembly GCA_947623455.1. Lineage (NCBI taxonomy): Eukaryota > Metazoa > Mollusca > Bivalvia > Pectinida > Pectinidae > Mimachlamys > Mimachlamys varia. The sequence goes on from OX392536.1 coordinate 5,067,248, forward strand.
GAGATGAAAAGGAGGATGTGGCCATCATGGGGATGAATAGGAGGATGTGGTCATCCTGGGGATGAATAGGAGGATGTGGCCATCCTGGGGATACATAGGAGAATGTGGCCATCCTGGGGATACATAGGAGGATGTGGCCATCCTGGGGATGAATAGGAGGATGTGGCCATCCTGGGGATGAATAGGAGGATGTGGTCATCCTGGGGATGAATAGGAGGATGTGGCCATCCTGGGGATGAATAGGAGGATGTGGCCATCCTGGGGATACATAGGAGGATGTGGCCATCCTGGGGATAAATAGGAGGATGTGGTCATCCTGGGGATAAATAGGAGGATGTGGCCATCCTGGGGATGAATAGGAGGATGTGGCCATCCTGGGGATGAATAGGAGGATGTGGTCATCCTGGGGATACATAGGAGGATGTGGCCATCCTGGGGATAAATAGGAGGATGTGGTCATCCTGAGGATAAATAGGAGGATGTGGTCGTCCTGGGGATAAATAGGAGGATGTGGTCATCCTGGGGATACTTAGGAGGATGTGGCCATCCTGGGGATAAATAGGAGGATGTGGTCATCCTGGGGATAAATAGGAGGATGTGGTCATCCTGGGGATACATAGGAGGATGTGGTCATCCTGGGGAGAAAAATAGGTGGATGGGCCATCCTTTGGATAAATAGGAGGATGTGGTCATCCTGGGGATAAGTAGGAGGATGTGGTCATCCTAAGGATAAATAGGAGGATGTGGTCATCCTTGGGGATAAATAGGAGGATGTGGCCATCCTGGGGATGAATAGGAGGATGTGGCCATCCTGGGGATACATAGGAGGATGTGGCCATCCTGGGGATAAATAGGAGGATGTGGTCATCCTGGGGATAAATAGGAGGATGTGGCCATCCTGGGGATGAATAGGAGGATGTGGTCATCCTGGGGAGAAAAATAGGTGGATGGGCCATCCTTTGGATAAATAGGAGGATGTGGTCATCCTGGGGATACATAGGAGGATGTGGTCATCCTGGGGATAAATAGGAGGATGTGGTCATCCTGGGGATGAATAGGAGGATGTGGCCATCCTGGGGATGAATAGGAAGATGTGGCCATCCTGGGGATACATAGGAGAATGTGGCCATCCTTTGGATAAATAGGAGGATGTGGTCATCCTGGGGATAAATAGGACGATGTGGCCATCCTGGGAATAAATAGGAGGATGTGGTCATCCTGGGGGATAAATAGGAGGATGTGGCCATCCTGGGGATAAATAGGAGGATGTGGTCATCCTGGGGATAAATAGGAGGATGTGGTCATCCTGGGGGTACATAGGAGTATGTGGTCATCCAGGGGAGAAAAATAGAAGGACGGGCCATCCTTTGGATAAATAGGAGGATGTGGTCATCCTGGGGATAAATAGGAGGATGTGGTCATCCTAGGGATACATAGGAGGATGTGGTCATCCTGGGGATAAATAGGAGGATGTGGTCATCCTGGGGATGAATAGGAGGATGTGGCCATCCTGGGGATGAATAGGAGGATGTGGTCATCCTGGGGATGAATAGGAGGATGTGGCCATCCTGGGGATGAATAGGAGGATGTGGCCATCCTGGGGATAAATAGGAGAATGTGGCCATCCTGGGGATGAATAGGGGGATGTGGTCATCCTGGAGATGAAAAGGAGGATGTGGCCATCATGGGGATGAATAGGAGGATGTGGTCATCCTGGGGATGAATAGGAGGATGTGGCCATCCTGGGGATACATAGGAGAATGTGGCCATCCTGGGGATACATAGGAGGATGTGGCCATCCTGGGGATGAATAGGAGGATGTGGCCATCCTGGGGATGAATAGGAGGATGTGGTCATCCTGGGGATGAATAGGAGGATGTGGCCATCCTGGGGATGAATAGGAGGATGTGGCCATCCTGGGGATACATAGGAGGATGTGGCCATCCTGGGGATAAATAGGAGGATGTGGTCATCCTGGGGATAAATAGGAGGATGTGGCCATCCTGGGGATGAATAGGAGGATGTGGCCATCCTGGGGATGAATAGGAGGATGTGGTCATCCTGGGGATACATAGGAGGATGTGGCCATCCTGGGGATAAATAGGAGGATGTGGTCATCCTGAGGATAAATAGGAGGATGTGGTCGTCCTGGGGATAAATAGGAGGATGTGGTCATCCTGGGGATACTTAGGAGGATGTGGCCATCCTGGGGATAAATAGGAGGATGTGGTCATCCTGGGGATAAATAGGAGGATGTGGTCATCCTTGGGATACATAGGAGGATGTGGTCATCCTGGGGAGAAAAATAGGTGGATGGGCCATCCTTTGGATAAATAGGAGGATGTGGTCATCCTGGGGATAAGTAGGAGGATGTGGTCATCCTAAGGATAAATAGGAGGATGTGGTCATCCTTGGGGATAAATAGGAGGATGTGGCCATCCTGGGGATGAATAGGAGGATGTGGCCATCCTGGGGATACATAGGAGGATGTGGCCATCCTGGGGATAAATAGGAGGATGTGGTCATCCTGGGGATAAATAGGAGGATGTGGCCATCCTGGGGATGAATAGGAGGATGTGGCCATCCTGGGGTTGAATAGGAGGATGTGGCCATCCTGGGGATGAATAGGAGGATGTGGTCATCCTGGGGATACATAGGAGGATGTGGCCATCCTGGGGATAAATAGGAGGATGTGGTCATCCTTGGGATAAATAGGAGAATGTGGTCATCCTGGGGATACATAGGAGGATGTGGTCATCCTGGGGAGAAAAATAGGTGGATGGGCCATCCTTTGGATAAATAGGAGGATGTGGTCATCCTGGGGATAAATAGGAGGATGTGGTCATCCTGGGGATAAATAGGAGGATGTGGTCATCCTTGGGGATAAATAGGAGGATGTGGTCATCCTGGGGATAAATAGGAGGATGTGGTCATCCTTGGGGATAAATAGGAGGATGTGGTAATCCTGGGGATAAATAGGAAGATGTGGTCATCCTGGGGATAAATAGAAGGATGTGGTCATCCTGGGGAAGAATAGGAGGATGTGGTCATCCTGGTGATACATAGGAGGATGTGGTCATCCTGGGGTTAAATAGGAGGATGTGGTCATCCTGGTGATAAATAGGAGGATGTGGTCATCCTGGGAATTAATAGGAGGATGTGGTCATCCTGGGGATGAATAGGAGGATGTGGTCATCCTGGGGGATAAATAGGAGGATGTGGTCACCCTGGGGATAAATAGGAGGATGTGGTCATCCTGGGGATGAATAAGAGGATGTGTTCATCCTGGGGATACATAGGAGGATGTGGTCATCCTGGGGATGAATAGGAGAATGTGGCAACCATGGGGATATATAGGAGGATGTGTTTATCCTGGGGATACATAGGAGTATGTGGTCATCATGGGGATATATAGGAGGATGTGGCCATCCTGGGGATAAATAGAAGGATGTGGCCATCCTGGGGATAAATAGGAGGATGTGGTCATCCTGGGGGATAAATAAGAGGATGTGGTCATCCTAGGGATAAATAGGAGGATGTGGTCATCCTGGGGATAAATAGGAGGATGTGGTCATCCTGGGGATAAATAGGAGGATGTGGTCATCCTGGGGATAAATAGGAGGATGTGGTCATCCTAGGGATACATAGGAGGATGTGGTCATCCTGGGGATAAATAGGAGGATGTGGTCATCCTGGGGATGAATAGGAGGATGTGGCCATCCTGGGGATGAATAGGAAGATGTGGCCATCCTGGGGATACATAGGAGAATGTGGCCATCCTTTGGATAAATAGGAGGATGTGGTCATCCTGGGGATAAATAGGACGATGTGGCCATCCTGGGAATAAATAGGAGGATGTGGTCATCCTGGGGGATAAATAGGAGGATGTGGCCATCCTGGGGATAAATAGGAGGATGTGGTCATCCTGGGGATAAATAGGAGGATGTGGTCATCCTGGGGGTACATAGGAGGATGTGGTCATCCAGGGGAGAAAAATAGAAGGACGGGCCATCCTTTGGATAAATAGGAGGATGTGGTCATCCTGGGGATAAATAGGACGATGTGGCCATCCTGGGAATAAATAGGAGGATGTGGTCATCCTGGGGATAAATAGGAGGATGTGGTCATCCTGGGGGATAAATAGGAGGATGTGGCCATCCTGGGGATAAATAGGACGATATGGCCATCCTGGGGATAAATAGGAGGATGTGGTCATCCTAGGGATCAATATGAGGATATGGCTACTTTGTGGATAATAAGGAGGATGTGGCCATCCTGTGGATAAATAGGAGGATGTGGTCATCCTGGGGATGAATAGGAGGATGTGGCCATCCTGGGGATACATAGGAGGATGTGGTCATCCTGGGGATAAATAGGAGGATGTGGTCATCCTAAGGATAAATAGGAGGATGTTGTCATCCTTGGGGATAAATAGGAGAATGTGGTCATCCTGGGGATGAATAGGAGGATGTGGCCATCCTGGAGATGAATAGGAAGATGTGGCCATCCTTGGGATGAATAGGAGGATGTGGCCATCCTGGGGATGAATAGGAGGATGTGGCCATCCTGGGGATACATAGGAGGATGTGGCCATCCTGGGAATAAATAGGAGGATGTGGTCATCCTGGGGGATAAATAGGAGGATGTGGCCATCCTAGGGATACATAGGAGGATGTGGTCATCCTGGGGATAAATAGGAGGATGTGGTCATCCTGGGGATGAATAGGAGGATGTGGCCATCCTGGGGATGAATAGGAAGATGTGGCCATCCTGGGGATACATAGGAGAATGTGGCCATCCTTTGGATAAATAGGAGGATGTGGTCATCCTGGGGATAAATAGGACGATGTGGCCATCCTGGGAATAAATAGGAGGATGTGGTCATCCTGGGGGATAAATAGGAGGATGTGGCCATCCTGGGGATAAATAGGAGGATGTGGTCATCCTGGGGATAAATAGGAGGATGTGGTCATCCTGGGGGTACATAGGAGGATGTGGTCATCCAGGGGAGAAAAATAGAAGGACGGGCCATCCTTTGGATAAATAGGAGGATGTGGTCATCCTGGGGATAAATAGGACGATGTGGCCATCCTGGGAATAAATAGGAGGATGTGGTCATCCTGGGGATAAATAGGAGGATGTGGTCATCCTGGGGGATAAATAGGAGGATGTGGCCATCCTGGGGATAAATAGGACGATATGGCCATCCTGGGGATAAATAGGAGGATGTGGTCATCCTAGGGATCAATATGAGGATATGGCTACTTTGTGGATAATAAGGAGGATGTGGCCATCCTGTGGATAAATAGGAGGATGTGGTCATCCTGGGGATGAATAGGAGGATGTGGCCATCCTGGGGATACATAGGAGGATGTGGTCATCCTGGGGATAAATAGGAGGATGTGGTCATCCTAAGGATAAATAGGAGGATGTTGTCATCCTTGGGGATAAATAGGAGAATGTGGTCATCCTGGGGATGAATAGGAGGATGTGGCCATCCTGGAGATGAATAGGAAGATGTGGCCATCCTTGGGATGAATAGGAGGATGTGGCCATCCTGGGGATGAATAGGAGGATGTGGCCATCCTGGGGATACATAGGAGGATGTGGCCATCCTGGGAATAAATAGGAGGATGTGGTCATCCTGGGGGATAAATAGGAGGATGTGGCCATCCTGGGCATAAATAGGAGGATGTGGTCATCCTGGGCATAAATAGGAGGATGTGGTCATCCTGGGGATACATAGGATGATGTGGCCATCCTGGGGATGAATAGGAGGATGTGGCCATCCTGGGGATAAATAGGAGGATGTGGCCATCCTGGGCATAAATAGGAGGATGTGGTCATCCTGGGGATAAATAGGAGGATGTGGTCATTCTGGGGATACATAGGACGATGTGGCCATCCTGGGGATGAATAGGAGGATGTGGCCATCCTGGGGATAAATAGGATGATGTGGCCATCCTGGGGATAAATAGGAGGATGTGGTCATCCTGTGGATAAATAGGAGAATGTGGCCATCCTGGGGATGAATAGGAGGATGTGGTCATCCTGGGGATGAAAAGGAGGATGTGGCCATCCTGGGGATGAATAGGAGGATGTGGTCATCCTGGGGATGAATAGGAGGATGTGGCCATCCTGGGGATACATAGGAGGATGTGGCCATCCTGGGGATAAATAGGAGGATGTGGTCATCCTGGGGATGAATAGGAGGATGTGGCCATCCTAGGGATGAATAGGAGGATGTGGCCATCCTGGGGATACATAGGAGGATGTGGCCATCCTGGGGAGAAAAATAGGTGGACGGGCCATCCTTTGGATAAATAGGAGGATGTGGTCATCCTTGGGATAAATAGGACGATGTGGCCATCCTGGGAATAAATAAATAGGAGAATGTGGTCATCCTGGGGATACATAGGAGGATGTGGTCATCCTGGGGAGAAAAATAGGTGGACGGGCCATCCTTTGGATAAATAGGAGGATGTGGTCATCCTGGGGATAAATAGGACGATGTGGCCATCCTGGGAATAAATAAATAGGAGGATGTGGTCATCCTGGGGGATACATAGGAGGATGTGGCAATCCTGGGGATAAATAGGAGGATGTGGTCATCCTGGGGATAAATAGGAGGATGTGGTCATCCTGGGGGTACATAGAAGGATGTGGTCATCCTGGGGAGAAAAATAGGAGGACGGGCCATCCTTTGGATAAATAGGAGGATTTGGTCATCCTGGGGGATAAATAGGAGGATGTGGCCATCCTGGAAATAAATAGGAGGATGTGGTCATCCTGGGGGATAAATAGGACGATGTGGCCATCCTGGGGATAAATAGGAGGATGTGGTCATCCTGGGGATAAATAGGAGGATGTGGTCATCCTGGGGATAAATAGGAGGATGTGGTCATCCTGCAGGATAAATAGGAGGATGTGGTCATCCTGGGGATAAATAGGACGATGTGGTCATCCTGGAGATAAAAAGAAGGATGTGGCCATCCTGGGGGTTCAATAGGAGGATGTGGCCATACTGGGGATAAATAGGAGGATGTGGTCATCCTGGGGATGAATAGGAGGATGTGGTCATCCTGGGAATAAATAGGAGGATGTGGTCATCCTGGGGATGAATAGGAGGATGTGGTCATCCTGGGGATGAATAGGAGAATGTGGCAACCATGGGGATATATAGGAGGATGTGTTTATCCTGGGGATACATAGGAGTATGTGGTCATCATGGGGATATATAGGAGGATGTGGCCATCCTGGGGATAAATAGGAGGATGTGGCCATCCTGGGGATAAATAGGAGGATGTGGTCATCCTGTGGATAAATAGGAGAATGTGGCCATCCTGGGGATGAATAGGAGGATGTGGTCATCCTGGGGATGAAAAGGAGGATGTGGCCATCCTGGGGATGAATAGGAGGATGTGGTCATCCTGGGGATGAATAGGAGGATGTGGCCATCCTGGGGATAAATAGGAGGATGTGGTCATCCTGGGGATGAATAGGAGGATGTGGCCATTCTAGGGATGAATAGGAGGATGTGGCCATCCTGGGGATACATAGGAGGATGTGGCCATCCTGGGGAGAAAAATAGGTGGACGGGCCATCCTTTGGATAAATAGGAGGATGTGGTCATCCTGGGGATAAATAGGACGATGTGGCCATCCTGGGAATAAATAAATAGGAGAATGTGGTCATCCTGGGGATACATAGGAGGATGTGGTCATCCTGGGGAGAAAAATAGGTGGACGGGCCATCCTTTGGATAAATAGGAGGATGTGGTCATCCTGGGGATAAATAGGACGATGTGGCCATCCTGGGAATAAATAAATAGGAGGATGTGGTCATCCTGGGGGATAAATAGGAGGATGTGGCAATCCTGGGGATAAATAGGAGGATGTGGTCATCCTGGGGATAAATAGGAGGATGTGGTCATCCTGGGGGTACATAGAAGGATGTGGTCATCCTGGGGAGAAAAATAGGAGGACGGGCCATCCTTTGGATAAATAGGAGGATTTGGTCATCCTGGGGGATAAATAGGAGGATGTGGCCATCCTGGAAATAAATAGGAGGATGTGGTCATCCTGGGGGATAAATAGGACGATGTGGCCATCCTGGGGATAAATAGGAGGATGTGGTCATCCTGGGGATAAATAGGAGGATGTGGTCATCCTGGGGGATAAATAGGAGGATGTGGTCATCCTGCGGGATAAATAGGAGGATGTGGTCATCCTGGGGATAAATAGGACGATGTGGTCATCCTGGAGATAAAAAGAAGGATGTGGCCATCCTGGGGGTTCAATAGGAGGATGTGGCCATACTGGGGATAAATAGGAGGATGTGGTCATCCTGGGGATGAATAGGAGGATGTGGTCATCCTGGGAATAAATAGGAGGATGTGGTCATCCTGGGGATGAATAGGAGGATGTGGTCATCCTTGGGATGAATAGGAGAATGTGGCAACCATGGGGATATATAGGAGGATGTGTTTATCCTGGGGATACATAGGAGTATGTGGTCATCATGGGGATATATAGGAGGATGTGGCCATCCTGGGGATAAATAGGAGGATGTGGCCATCCTGGGGATAAATAGGAGGATGTGGTCATCCTGGGGGATAAATAAGAGGATGTGGTCATCCTAGGGATAAATAGGAGGATGTGGTCATCCTGGGGATAAATAGGAGGATGTGGTCATCCTGGGGATAAATAGGAGGATGTGGTCATCCTGGGGATAAATAGGAGGATGTGGTCATCCTAGGGATACATAGGAGGATGTGGTCATCCTTTGGATAAATAGGAGGATGTGGTCATCCTGGGGATGAATAGGAGGATGTGGTCATCCTGGAGATAAATACGAGGATGTGGTCACCCTGGGGATGAATAGGAGGATGTGGTCATCCTGGGGATAAATAGGAGGATGTGGTCATCCTGGGGATAAATAGGAGGATGTGGTCATCCTGGGGGATAAATAGGAGGATGTGGCCATCCTGGGGATAAATAGGAGGAGGTGGTCATCCTGGGGATACATAGGAGGATGTGGTCATCCTTGGGGATAAATAGGAGGATGTGGTCATCCTGGCGATAAATAGGAGGATGTGGTCATCCTGGGGATAAAAAGGAGGATGTGGTCATCCTCGGGATAAATATGAGAATGTTGCCACCATGGGGGATACATATGAGAATGTGGCCACCATGGGGGATATATAGGAGAATGTGGCCATAATGGGGGATATATAGGAGAATATGGCCACTATGGGGGATAAACAGGAGAATGTGGCCTCTGTGGGGATAAACAGGAGAATGTGGCCACCCTTGAGGTTAAATATATTTACATATATGGAGGATGTAACCACACTGGGGGATAATACCAGGTAGGATGTTTTGATAAAAATGGAGGATGTGGACATTTTAGGGATATAAAGAAGCTGCCTCTTCCTTCCGTTCGACTTAACAAGCAGTCCTTCTCTCCGACTGAACAAAATACCATCAACCCTTCCCTCTCATCCACTAAACCAGCTGTCCCTCTCACCTAACACAAACTGTGAAAATGTATTGTTGTAGGTGACAATATGAATCCCCTTAGCTTACCTAATTTCACACTGTATACTGTGAAAAATAACATGTTTATCCCTCAGGTGAAAGACTTGTGAGATTTTATTAGCCTTTGCCTTGTTCAAAACACTGGTTTCACAACACGAGCTACAACTGAAATATTTTTAAAATGCCTTGCCCTAAAAGTGATTTTAAATGATGTACGTCATAATGTTAATACATCTATACAAGTAATTTCTGTCTGACAAGCTCCACTTAACTTGCAGTCCCTCTCTCCCATATATATAACCTGCAGTCCCTCTCTACCATATATCTAACCAGCTGTCCCTCTCTACCATATATCTAACTTGCAGTCCCTCTCTACCATATATCTAACCAGCGGTTCCTGTCTCCCATATATCTAACCAGCTGTCCCTCTCTCCCATATATCTAACCAGCTGTCCCTCTCTCCCATATATCTAACCAGCTGTCCCTCTCTACCATATATCTAACCAGCTGTCCCTCTCTACCATATATCTAACTTGCAGTCCCTCTCTATCATATATCTAACCAGCTGTCCCTCTCTCCCATATATCTAACTAGTTGTCCCTCTCACCCATATATCTAACCAGCTGTCCCTCTCTCCCATACATCTAACCAGCTGTCCCTCTCTCCCATATATCTAACCAGCTGTCCCTCTCTACCATATATCTAACCAGCTGTCCCTCTCTCCCATATATCTAACCAGCTGTCCCTCTCTCCCATATATCTAACCAGCTGTCCCTCTCACCCATATATCTAACCAGCTGTCCCTCTCTCCCATATATCTAACCAGCTGTCCCTCTCTCCCATATATCTAACCAGCTGTCCCTCTCTCCCATATATCTAACCAGCTGTCTCTTCCATATATCTAACGAGCTGTTCCTCTCTCCATATATCTAATCAGCTGTCCCTCTCTCCCATATATCTAACCAGCAGTCCCTCTCTCCCATATATCTAACCAGCTGTCCCTCTCTCCCATATATCTAATCAGCAGTCCCTCTCTCCCATATATCTAACCAGCAGTCCCTCTCTCCCATATATCTAACCAGCAGTCCCTCTCTCCCATATATCTAACCAGCTGTCCCTCTCTACCATATATATAACCAGCTGTCCCTCTCTCCCATATATATAACCAGCTGTCCCTCTCCCATATATCTAACCAGCTGTCCCTCTCTCTCATATATATAACCAGCAGTCCCTCTCTCCTATATATCTAACCAGCTGTCCCTCTCTCTCATATATCTAACCAGCAGTCCCTCTCTCCCATATATCTAACCAGCTGTCCCTCTCTCCCATATATCTAACCAGCTGTCCCTCTCTCCCATATATCTAACCAGTTGTCCCTCTCCCATATATCTAACCAGCTGTCCCTCTCTCCCATATATCTAATCAGCAGTCCCTCTCTCCCATATATCTAACCAGCAGTCCCTCTCTCCCATATATCTAACCAGCAGTCCCTCTCTCCCATATATCTAACCAGCTGTCCCTCTCTACCATATATATAACCAGCTGTCCCTCTCTCCCATATATATAACCAGCTGTCCCTCTCTCCCATATATATAACCAGCAGTCCATCTCTCCCATATATCTAACGAGCTGTTCCTCTCTCCATATATCTAACGAGCTGTTCCTCTCTCCATACATCTAACCAGCTGTCCCTCTCTCCCATATATCTAACGAGCTGTTCCTCTCTCCCATATATATAACCAGCAGTCCATCTCTCCCATATATCTAACCAGCTGTTCCTCTCTCCCATATATCTAACCAGCTGTCCCTCTCTCCCATATATCTAACCAGCTGTCCCTCTCTCCCATATATCTAACCAGCTGTCCCTCTCTCCCATATATCTATTCAGCCGTCCCTCTCTCCCATATATCTAACCAGCTGTCCCTCTCTCCCATATATCTAACCAGCTGTCCCTCTCTCCCATATATATAACCAGTTGTCCCTCTCTCCCATATATCTAACCAGCAGTCCCTCTCACCCATATATCTAACCAGCTGTCCCTCTCTCCCATATATATAACCAGCTGTCCCTCTCTCCCATATATATAACCTGCTGTCCCTCTCTCCCATATATCTGACCAGTTGTCCCTCTCTCCCATATATCTAACCAGCAGTCCCTCTCACCCATATATCTAACCAGCTGTCCCTCTCTCCCATATATATAACCAGCTGTCCCTCTCTCCCATAAATATAACCAGCTGTCCCTCTCTCCCATATATCTAACCAGCTGTCCCTCTCTCCCATATATCTAACCAGCTGTCCCTCTCTCCCATATATTTACCAGCTGTCCCTCTCACCCATATATCTAACCAGCTGTCCCTCTCTCCCATATATATAACCAGCTGTCCCTCTCTCCCATAAATATAACCAGCAGTCCCTCTCACCCATATATCTAACCAGCTGTCCCTCTCTCTCATATATCTAACCTGCTGTCCCTCTCTCCCATATATCTAACCAGCAGTCCCTCTCACCCATATATCTAACCAGCTGTTCCTCTCTCCCATATATCTAACCAGCTGTCCCTCTCTCTCATATATCTAACCAGCTGTTCCTCTCTCCCATATATCTAACCAGCTGTCCCTCTCTCCCATATATCTAACCAGCTGTCCCTCTCTCCCATATATTTACCAGCTGTCCCTCTCACCCATATATCTAACCAGCTGTCCCTCTCTCCCATATATATAACCAGCTGTCCCTCTCTCCCATAAATATAACCAGCAGTCCCTCTCACCCATATATCTAATCAGCTGTCCCTCTCTCTCATATATCTAACCTGCTGTCCCTCTCTCCCATATATCTAACCAGCAGTCCCTCTCACCCATATATCTAACCAGCTGTTCCTCTCACCCATATATCTAACCAGCTGTCCCTCTCTCTCATATATCTAACCAGCTGTTCCTCTCTCCCATATATCTAACCAGCTGTTCCTCTCACCCATATATCTAACCAGCTGTCCCTCTCTCCCATATATCTAACCTGCTGTCCCTCTCTACCATATATCTAACCAGCTGTTCCTCTCTCCCATATATCTAACCAGCTGTCCCTCTCTCCCATATATCTAACCTGCTGTCCCTCTCTACCATATATCTAACCAGCTGTTCCTCTCACCCATATATCTAACCAGCTGTCCCTCTCTCCCATATATCTAACCTGCTGTCCCTCTCTACCATATATCTAACCAGCTGTTCCTCTCTCCCATATATCTAACCAGCTGTCCCTCTCTCCCATATATCTAACCTGCTGTCCCTCTCTCCCATATATCTAACCTGCTGTTCCTCTCACCCATATATCTAACCAGCTGTCCCTCTCTCCCATATATCTAACCTGCTGTCCCTCTCTACCATATATATAACCATCTGTCCCTCTCTACCATATATCTAACCTGCTGTCCCTCTCTACCATATATATAACCAGCTGTCCCTCTCTCTCATATATCTAACCAGCTGTCCCTCTCTCCCATATATCTAACCTGCTGTCCCTCTCTACCATATATATAACCAGCTGTCCCTCTCTCCCATATATATAACCAGCTGTCCCTCTCTCCCATATATCTAACCTGCTGTCCCTCTCTCCCATATATCTAACCAGCTGTCCCTCTCTCTCATATATCTAACCAGCTGTCCCTCTCTCCCATATATCTAACCTGCTGTCCCTCTCTACCATATATATAACCAGCTGTCCCTCTCTCTCATATATCTAACCTGCTGTCCCTCTCTCCCATATATCTAACCTGCTGTCCCTCTCTACCATATATACAACCAGCTGTCCCTCTCTCCCATATATCTAACCAGCTGTCCCTCTCTCCCATATATCTAACCAGCAGTCCCTCTCTCTCATATATCTAACCAGCAGTCCCTCTCTCTCATATATATAACCAGCTGTCCCTCTCTCCCATATATCTAACCAGCTGTCCCTCTCTCCCATATATATAACCAGCTGTCCCTCTCTCCCATATATCTAACCAGCTGTCCCTCTCACCCATATATCTAACCAGCAGTCCCTCTCTCCCATATATCTAACCAGCTGTCCCTCTCTCCCATATATCTAACCAGCAGTCCCTCTCTCTCATATATCTAACCAGCAGTCCCTCTCTCTCATATATATAACCAGCTGTCCCTCTCTCCCATATATCTAACCAGCTGTCCCTCTCTCCCATATATATAACCAGCTGTCCCTCTCTCCCATATATCTAACCAGCTGTCCCTCTCACCCATATATATGACCAGCTGTCCCTCTCTCCCATATATCTAACCAGCTGTCCCTCTCTCCCATATATCTAACCAGCTGTCCCTCTCTCCCATATATCTAACCAGCAGTCCCTCTCTCTCATATATCTAACCAGCTGTTCCTCTCTCCCATATATCTAACCAGCTGTCCCTCTCTCCCATATATCTAACCAGCTGTCCCTCTCTCCCATATATCTAACCAGCAGTCCCTCTCACCCATATATCTAACCAGCTGTCCCTCTCTCCCATATATCTAACCAGCTGTCCCTCTCTCCCATATATATAACCAGCTGTCCCTCTCTCCCATATATATAACCAGCTGTCCCTCTCTCCCATATATATAACCAGCTGTCCCTCTCTCCCATATATATAACCAGCTGTCCCTCTCTCCCATATATATAACCAGCTGTCCCTCTCTCCCATATATCTAACCAGCAGTCCCTCTCTCCCATATATCTAACCAGCAGTCCCTCTCTCCCATATATCTAACCAGCAGTCCCTCTCTCCCATATATCTAACCAGCTGTCCCTCTCTACCATATATATAACCAGCTGTCCCTCTCTCCCATATATATAACCAGCTGTCCCTCTCTCCTATATATCTAACCAGCTGTCCCTCTCTCTCATATATCTAACCAGCAGTCCCTCTCTCCCATATATCTAACCAGCTGTCCCTCTCTCCCATATATCTAACCAGTTGTCCCTCTCCCATATATCTAACCAGCTGTCCCTCTCTCCCATATATCTAACCAGCTGTCCCTCTCTCCTATATATCTAACCAGCTGTCCCTCTCTCTCATATATCTAACCAGCTGTCCCTCTCTCTCATATATCTAACCAGCAGTCCCTCTCTCCCATATATATAACCAGCTGTCCCTCTCTCCCATATATATAACCAGCTGTCCCTCTCTCCCATATATCTAACCAGCTGTCCCTCTCTCTCATATATCTAACCAGCAGTCCCTCTCACCCATATATCTAACCAGCTGTCCCTCTCTCCCATATATATAACCAGCTGTCCCTCTCTCCCATATATATAACCAGCTGTCCCTCTCTCCCATATATATAACCAGCTGTCCCTCTCTCCCATATATCTAACCAGCTGTCCCTCTCTCTCATATATCTAACCAGCAGTCCCTCTCACCCATATATATAACCAGCTGTCCCTCTCTCCCATATATATAACCAGCTGTCCCTCTCTCCCATATATATAACCAGCTGTCCCTCTCTCCCATATATATAACCAGCTGTCCCTCTCTCCCATATATATAACCAGCTGTCCCTCTCTCCCATATATCTAACCAGCTGTCCCTCTCTCCCATATATCTAACCAGCTGTCCCTCTCTCCCATATATATAACCAGTTGTCCCTCTCTCCCATATATCTAACCAGCTGTCCCTCTCTACCATATATATAACCAGCTGTCCCTCTCTCCCATATATATAACCAGCTGTCCCTCTCTCCTATATATCTAACCAGCTGTCCCTCTCTCTCATATATCTAACCAGCAGTCCCTCTCTCCCATATATCTAACCAGCTGTCCCTCTCTCCCATATATCTAACCAGTTGTCCCTCTCCCATATATCTAACCAGCTGTCCCTCTCTCCCATATATCTAACCAGCTGTCCCTCTCTCCTATATATCTAACCAGCTGTCCCTCTCTCTCATATATCTAACCAGCTGTCCCTCTCTCTCATATATCTAACCAGCTGTCCCTCTCTCCCATATATCTAACCAGCTGTCCCTCTCTCTCATATATCTAACCAGCAGTCCCTCTCTCCCATATATATAACCAGCTGTCCCTCTCTCCCATATATCTAACCAGCTGTCCCTCTCTCTCATATATCTAACCAGCTGTCCCTCTCTCTCATATATCTAACCAGCAGTCCCTCTCTCCCATATATCTAACCAGCAGTCCCTCTCACCCATATATCTAACCAGCTGTCCCTCTCTACCATATATATAACCAGCTGTCCCTCTCTCCCATATATATAACCAGTTGTCCCTCTCTACCATATATATAACCAGCTGTCCCTCTCTCCCATATATATAACCAGCTGTCCCTCTCTCCCATAAATATAACCAGCTGTCCCTCTCTCCCATATATCTAACCAGCTGTCCCTCTCTCCCATATATCTAACCAGTTGTCCCTCTCTACCATATATCTAACCAGCTGTCCCTCTCTCCCATATATCTAACCAGCAGTCCCTCTCTCTCATATATATAACCAGCAGCCTTCTCTCCCATATATCTAACCAGCTGTCCCTCTCTACCATATATCTAACCAGCTGTTCCTCTCTCCCATATATCTAACCAGCTGTTCCTCTCTCCTATATATCTAACCAGCTGTCCCTCTCTCCTATATATCTAACCAGCGGTCCCTCTCTCTCATATATCTAACCAGCAGTCCCTATCTCCTATATATCTAACCAGCTGTCCCTCTCTCCTATATATCTAACCAGCTGTCCCTCTCTCCTATATATCTAACCAGCTGTCCCTCTCTCTCATATATCTAACCAGCTGTCCCTCTCTCCTATATATCTAACCAGCTGTCCCTCTCTCCCATATATATAACCTACTGTCCCTCTCTCCCATATATCTAACCAGCTGTCCCTCTCTCCCATATATCTAACCGGCTGTCCCTCTCACCCATATATCTAACCAGCTGTCCCTCTCTCCCATATATATAACCAGCTGTCCCTCTTTCCCATATGTATAACCTACTGTCCCTCTCTCCCATATATCTAACCAGCTGTCCCTCTCTCCCATATATATAACCAGCTGTCCCTCTTTCCCATATATATAACCAGCTGTCCCTCTTTCCCATATATCTAACCAGCTGTCCCTCTCTCCCATATATTTACCAGCTGTCCCTCTCACCCATATATCTAACCAGCTGTCCCTCTCTCCCATATATATAACCAGCTGTCCCTCTCTCCCATAAATATAACCAGCAGTCCCTCTCACCCATATATCTAACCAGCTGTCCCTCTCTCTCATATATCTAACCTGCTGTCCCTCTCTCCCATATATCTAACCAGCAGTCCCTCTCACCCATATATCTAACCAGCTGTCCCTCTCTCTCATATATCTAACCAGCAGTCCCTCTCCCATATATCTAACCAGCTGTCCCTCTCTCCCATATATCTAACCAGCTGTTCCTCTCACCCATATATCTAACCAGCTGTCCCTCTCTCTCATATATCTAACCAGCTGTTCCTCTCTCCCATATATCTAACCAGCTGTTCCTCTCACCCATATATCTAACCAGCTGTCCCTCTCTCCCATATATCTAACCTGCTGTCCCTCTCTACCATATATCTAACCAGCTGTTCCTCTCTCCCATATATCTAACCAGCTGTCCCTCTCTCCCATATATCTAACCTGCTGTCCCTCTCTACCATATATCTAACCAGCTGTTCCTCTCACCCATATATCTAACCAGCTGTCCCTCTCTCCCATATATCTAACCTGCTGTCCCTCTCTACCATATATCTAACCAGCTGTTCCTCTCTCCCATATATCTAACCAGCTGTCCCTCTCTCCCATATATCTAACCTGCTGTCCCTCTCTCCCATATATCTAACCTGCTGTTCCTCTCACCCATATATCTAACCAGCTGTCCCTCTCTCCCATATATCTAACCTGCTGTCCCTCTCTACCATATATATAACCAGCTGTCCCTCTCTACCATATATCTAACCTGCTGTCCCTCTCTACCATATATATAACCAGCTGTCCCTCTCTTTCATATATCTAACCAGCTGTCCCTCTCTCCCATATATCTAACCTGCTGTCCCTCTCTACCATATATATAACCAGCTGTCCCTCTCTCCCATATATACAACCAGCTGTCCCTCTCTCCCATATATCTAACCTGCTGTCCCTCTCTCTCATATATCTAACCAGCAGTCCCTCTCTCTCATATATCTAACCAGCTGTCCCTCTCTCCCATATATCTAACCAGCTGTCCCTCTCTCCCATATATCTAACCAGCTGTTCCTCTCACCCATATATCTAACCAGCTGTCCCTCTCACCAATATATCTAACCAGCAGTCCCTCTCTCCCATATATCTAACCATCTGTCCCTCTCTCCCATATATCTAACCAGCTGTCCCTCTCTCCCATATATCTAACCTGCTGTCCCTCTCTCTCATATATCTAACCAGCAGTCCCTCTCTCTCATATATCTAACCAGCTGTCCCTCTCTCCCATATATCTAACCAGCTGTCCCTCTCTCCCATATATCTAACCAGCTGTCCCTCTCTCCCATATATATAACCAGCTGTCCCTCTCTCCCATAAATATAACCAGCTGTCCCTCTCTCCCATATATCTAACCAACTGTCCCTCTCTCCCATATATCTAACCAGCTGTCCCTCTCTCCCATTTATTTACCAGCTGTCCCTCTCACCCATATATCTAACCAGCTGTCCCTCTCTCCCATATATATAACCAGCTGTCCCTCTCTCCCATAAATATAACCAGCAGTCCCTCTCACCCATATATCTAACCAGCTGCCCCTCTCTCTCATATATCTAACCTGCTGTCCCTCTCTCCCATATATCTAACCAGCAGTCCCTCTCACCCATATATCTAACCAGCTGTTCCTCTCACCCATATATCTAACCAGCTGTCCCTCTCTCTCATATATCTAACCAGCTGTTCCTCTCTCCCATATATCTAACCAGCTGTCCCTCTCTCCCATATATCTAACCAGCTGTCCCTCTCTCCCATATATTTACCAGCTGTCCCTCTCACCCATATATCTAACCAGCTGTCCCTCTCTCCCATATATATAACCAGCTGTCCCTCTCTCCCATAAATATAACCAGCAGTCCCTCTCACCCATATATCTAATCAGCTGTCCCTCTCTCTCATATATCTAACCTGCTGTCCCTCTCTCCCATATATCTAACCAGCAGTCCCTCTCACCCATATATCTAACCAGCTGTTCCTCTCACCCATATATCTAACCAGCTGTCCCTCTCTCTCATATATCTAACCAGCTGTTCCTCTCTCCCATATATATAACCAGTTGTCCCTCTCTCCCATATATATAACCAGCTGTCCCTCTCTCCCATATATATAACCAGCTGTCCCTCTCTCCCATATATATAACCAGCTGTCCCTCTCTCCCATATATCTAACCAGCTGTCCCTCTTTCCCATATATCTAACCAGTTGTCCCTCTCTACCATATATCTAACCAGCTGTCCCTCTCTCCCATATATCTAACCAGCAGTCCCTCTCTCCCATATATCTAACCAGCAGTCCCTCTCTCCCATATATCTAACCAGCTGTCCCTCTCTCCCATATATCTAACCAGCTGTCCCTCTCTCCCATATATCTAACCAGCTGTCCCTCTCTCTCATATATCTAACCTGCTGTCCCTCTCTCCCATATATCTAACCAGCTGTCCCTCTCTCCTATATATCTAACCAGCTGTCCCTCTCTCCTATATATCTAACCAGCAGTCCCTCTCTCCCATATATCTAACCAGCTGTCCCTCTCTCCCATATATCCAACCAGCTGTCCCTCTCTCCCATATATCTAACCAGCTGTCCCTCTCTCCTATATATCTAACCAGCTGTCCCTCTCTCCTATATATCTAACCAGCAGTCCCTCTCTCTCATATATCTAACCTGCTGTCCCTCTCTCCCATATATCTAACCAGCTGTCCCTCTCTCCCATATATCTAACCAGCGGTCCCTCTCTCTCATATATCTAACCAGCAGTCCCTATCTCCCATATATCTAACCAGCTGTCCCTCTCTCCCATATATCTAACCAGCTGTCCCTCTCTCCTATATATCAAACCAGCTGTCCCTCTCTCCCATATATATAACCTACTGTCCCTCTCTCCCATATATCTAACCAGCTGTCCCTCTCTCCCATATATCTAACCGGCTGTCCCTCTCACCCATATATCTAACCGGCTGTCCCTCTCTCCCATATATCTAACCAGCTGTCCCTCTCTCCCATATATATAACCAGCTGTCCCTCTTTCCCATATGTATAACCTACTGTCCCTCTCTCCCATATATCTAACCAGCTGTCCCTCTCTCCCATATATATAACCAGCTGTCCCTCTTTCCCATATATATAACCAGCTGTCCCTCTTTCCCATATATCTAACCAGCTGTCCCTCTCTCCCATATATTTACCAGCTGTCCCTCTCACCCATATATCTAACCAGCTGTCCCTCTCTCCCATATATATAACCAGCTGTCCCTCTCTCCCATAAATATAACCAGCAGTCCCTCTCACCCATATATCTAACCAGCTGTCCCTCTCTCTCATATATCTAACCTGCTGTCCCTCTCTCCCATATATCTAACCAGCAGTCCCTCTCACCCATATATCTAACCAGCTGTTCCTCTCACCCATATATCTAACCAGCTGTCCCTCTCTCTCATATATCTAACCAGCTGTTCCTCTCTCCCATATATCTAACCAGCTGTTCCTCTCACCCATATATCTAACCAGCTGTCCCTCTCTCCCATATATCTAACCTGCTGTCCCTCTCTACCATATATCTAACCAGCTGTTCCTCTCTCCCATATATCTAACCAGCTGTCCCTCTCTCCCATATATCTAACCTGCTGTCCCTCTCTACCATATATCTAACCAGCTGTTCCTCTCACCCATATATCTAACCAGCTGTCCCTCTCTCCCATATATCTAACCTGCTGTCCCTCTCTACCATATATCTAACCAGCTGTTCCTCTCTCCTATATATCTAACCAGCTGTCCCTCTCTCCCATATATCTAACCTGCTGTCCCTATCTCCCATATATCTAACCTGCTGTTCCTCTCACCCATATATCTAACCAGCTGTCCCTCTCTCCCATATATCTAACCTGCTGTCCCTCTCTACCATATATATAACCAGCTGTCCCTCTCTACCATATATCTAACCTGCTGTCCCTCTCTACCATATATATAACCAGCTGTCCCTCTCTCTCATATATCTAACCAGCTGTCCCTCTCTC
This sequence comes from Mimachlamys varia, assembly GCA_947623455.1. Lineage (NCBI taxonomy): Eukaryota > Metazoa > Mollusca > Bivalvia > Pectinida > Pectinidae > Mimachlamys > Mimachlamys varia. The sequence goes on from OX392536.1 coordinate 5,088,042, forward strand.
CCATATATCTAACCTGCTGTCCCTCTCTACCATATATCTAACCTGCTGTCCCTCTCTCCCATATATATAACCAGCTGTCCCTCTCTCCCATATATCTAACCTGCTGTCCCTCTCTCTCATATATCTAACCAGCTGTCCCTCTCTCCCATATATCTAACCAGCTGTCCCTCTCTCCCATATATCTAACCAGCTGTCCCTCTCTCCCATATATATAACCAGCTGTCCCTCTCTCCCATATATCTAACCTGCTGTCCCTCTCTCTCATATATATAACCAGCAGTCCCTCTCCCATATATATAACCAGCAGTCCCTCTCTCTCATATATCTAACCAGCAGTCCCTCTCTCCCATATATATAACCAGCAGTCCCTCTCTCCCATATATCTAACCAGCAGTCCCTCTCTCTCATATATCTAACCAGCTGTCCCTCTCACCCATATATCTAACCAGCTGTCCCTCTCTCTCATATATCTAACCAGCTGTCCCTCTCTCCCATATATCTAACCAGCTGTCCCTCTCTCCCATATATCTAATCAGCTGTCCCTCTCTCTCATATATCTAACCTGCTGTCCCTCTCTCCCATATATCTAACCTGCTGTCCCTCTCTCTCATATATATAACCAGCAGTCCCTCTCCCATATATATAACCAGCAGTCCCTCTCTCTCATATATCTAACCAGCAGTCCCTCTCTCCCATATATATAACCAGCAGTCCCTCTCTCCCATATATCTAACCAGCAGTCCCTCTCTCTCATATATCTAACCAGCAGTCCCTCTCACCCATATATCTAACCAGCTGTCCCTCTCTCTCATATATCTAACCAGCTGTCCCTCTCTCCCATATATCTAACCAGCTGTCCCTCTCTCCCATATATCTAACCAGCAGTCCCTCTCTCCCATATATCTAACCAGCAGTCCCTCTCTCCCATATATCTAACCAGCTGTCCCTCTCTCCCATATATCTAACCAGCTGTCCCTCTCTCCCATATATCTAACCAGCTGTCCCTCTCTCTCATATATCTAACCTGCTGTCCCTCTCTCCCATATATCTAACCAGCTGTCCCTCTCTCCTATATATCTAACCAGCTGTCCCTCTCTCCTATATATCTAACCAGCAGTCCCTCTCTCCCATATATCTAACCAGCTGTCCCTCTCTCCCATATATCTAACCAGCTGTCCCTCTCTCCCATATATCTAACCAGCTGTCCCTCTCTCCTATATATCTAACCAGCTGTCCCTCTCTCCTATATATCTAACCAGCAGTCCCTCTCTCTCATATATCTAACCTGCTGTCCCTCTCTCCCATATATCTAACCAGCTGTCCCTCTCTCCCATATATCTAACCAGCGGTCCCTCTCTCTCATATATCTAACCAGCAGTCCCTATCTCCCATATATCTAACCAGCTGTCCCTCTCTCCCATATATCTAACCAGCTGTCCCTCTCTCCTATATATCAAACCAGCTGTCCCTCTCTCCCATATATATAACCTACTGTCCCTCTCTCCCATATATCTAACCAGCTGTCCCTCTCTCTCATATATCTAACCTGCTGTCCCTCTCTCCCATATATCTAACCAGCAGTCCCTCTCACCCATATATCTAACCAGCTGTTCCTCTCACCCATATATCTAACCAGCTGTCCCTCTCTCTCATATATCTAACCAGCTGTTCCTCTCTCCCATATATCTAACCAGCTGTTCCTCTCACCCATATATCTAACCAGCTGTCCCTCTCTCCCATATATCTAACCTGCTGTCCCTCTCTACCATATATCTAACCAGCCGTTCCTCTCTCCCATATATCTAACCAGCTGTCCCTCTCTCCCATATATCTAACCTGCTGTCCCTCTCTACCATATATCTAACCAGCTGTTCCTCTCACCCATATATCTAACCAGCTGTCCCTCTCTCCCATATATCTAACCTGCTGTCCCTCTCTACCATATATCTAACCAGCTGTTCCTCTCTCCTATATATCTAACCAGCTGTCCCTCTCTCCCATATATCTAACCTGCTGTCCCTATCTCCCATATATCTAACCTGCTGTTCCTCTCACCCATATATCTAACCAGCTGTCCCTCTCTCCCATATATCTAACCTGCTGTCCCTCTCTACCATATATATAACCAGCTGTCCCTCTCTACCATATATCTAACCTGCTGTCCCTCTCTACCATATATATAACCAGCTGTCCCTCTCTCTCATATATCTAACCAGCTGTCCCTCTCTCCCATATATCTAACCTGCTGTCCCTCTCTACCATATATCTAACCTGCTGTCCCTCTCTCCCATATATATAACCAGCTGTCCCTCTCTCCCATATATCTAACCTGCTGTCCCTCTCTCTCATATATCTAACCAGCTGTCCCTCTCTCCCATATATCTAACCAGCTGTCCCTCTCTCCCATATATCTAACCAGCTGTCCCTCTCTCCCATATATATAACCAGCTGTCCCTCTCTCCCATATATCTAACCTGCTGTCCCTCTCTCTCATATATATAACCAGCAGTCCCTCTCCCATATATATAACCAGCAGTCCCTCTCTCTCATATATCTAACCAGCAGTCCCTCTCTCCCATATATATAACCAGCAGTCCCTCTCTCCCATATATCTAACCAGCAGTCCCTCTCTCTCATATATCTAACCAGCTGTCCCTCTCACCCATATATCTAACCAGCTGTCCCTCTCTCTCATATATCTAACCAGCTGTCCCTCTCTCCCATATATCTAACCAGCTGTCCCTCTCTCCCATATATCTAATCAGCTGTCCCTCTCTCTCATATATCTAACCTGCTGTCCCTCTCTCCCATATATCTAACCTGCTGTCCCTCTCTCTCATATATATAACCAGCAGTCCCTCTCCCATATATATAACCAGCAGTCCCTCTCTCTCATATATCTAACCAGCAGTCCCTCTCTCCCATATATATAACCAGCAGTCCCTCTCTCCCATATATCTAACCAGCAGTCCCTCTCTCTCATATATCTAACCAGCAGTCCCTCTCACCCATATATCTAACCAGCTGTCCCTCTCTCTCATATATCTAACCAGCTGTCCCTCTCTCCCATATATCTAACCAGCTGTCCCTCTCTCCCATATATCTAACCAGCAGTCCCTCTCTCCCATATATCTAACCAGCAGTCCCTCTCTCCCATATATCTAACCAGCTGTCCCTCTCTCCCATATATCTAACCAGCTGTCCCTCTCTCCCATATATCTAACCAGCTGTCCCTCTCTCTCATATATCTAACCTGCTGTCCCTCTCTCCCATATATCTAACCAGCTGTCCCTCTCTCCTATATATCTAACCAGCTGTCCCTCTCTCCTATATATCTAACCAGCAGTCCCTCTCTCCCATATATCTAACCAGCTGTCCCTCTCTCCCATATATCTAACCAGCTGTCCCTCTCTCCCATATATCTAACCAGCTGTCCCTCTCTCCTATATATCTAACCAGCTGTCCCTCTCTCCTATATATCTAACCAGCAGTCCCTCTCTCTCATATATCTAACCTGCTGTCCCTCTCTCCCATATATCTAACCAGCTGTCCCTCTCTCCCATATATCTAACCAGCGGTCCCTCTCTCTCATATATCTAACCAGCAGTCCCTATCTCCCATATATCTAACCAGCTGTCCCTCTCTCCCATATATCTAACCAGCTGTCCCTCTCTCCTATATATCAAACCAGCTGTCCCTCTCTCCCATATATATAACCTACTGTCCCTCTCTCCCATATATCTAACCAGCTGTCCCTCTCTCCCATATATCTAACCGGCTGTCCCTCTCACCCATATATCTAACCGGCTGTCCCTCTCTCCCATATATCTAACCAGCTGTCCCTCTCTCCCATATATATAACCAGCTGTCCCTCTTTCCCATATGTATAACCTACTGTCCCTCTCTCCCATATATCTAACCAGCTGTCCCTCTCTCCCATATATATAACCAGCTGTCCCTCTTTCCCATATATATAACCAGCTGTCCCTCTTTCCCATATATCTAACCAGCTGTCCCTCTCTCCCATATATTTACCAGCTGTCCCTCTCACCCATATATCTAACCAGCTGTCCCTCTCTCCCATATATATAACCAGCTGTCCCTCTCTCCCATAAATATAACCAGCAGTCCCTCTCACCCATATATCTAACCAGCTGTCCCTCTCTCTCATATATCTAACCTGCTGTCCCTCTCTCCCATATATCTAACCAGCAGTCCCTCTCACCCATATATCTAACCAGCTGTTCCTCTCACCCATATATCTAACCAGCTGTCCCTCTCTCTCATATATCTAACCAGCTGTTCCTCTCTCCCATATATCTAACCAGCTGTTCCTCTCACCCATATATCTAACCAGCTGTCCCTCTCTCCCATATATCTAACCTGCTGTCCCTCTCTACCATATATCTAACCAGCTGTTCCTCTCTCCCATATATCTAACCAGCTGTCCCTCTCTCTCATATATCTAACCTGCTGTCCCTCTCTACCATATATCTAACCAGCTGTTCCTCTCACCCATATATCTAACCAGCTGTCCCTCTCTCCCATATATCTAACCTGCTGTCCCTCTCTACCATATATCTAACCAGCTGTTCCTCTCTCCTATATATCTAACCAGCTGTCCCTCTCTCCCATATATCTAACCTGCTGTCCCTCTCTCCCATATATCTAACCTGCTGTTCCTCTCACCCATATATCTAACCAGCTGTCCCTCTCTCCCATATATCTAACCTGCTGTCCCTCTCTACCATATATATAACCAGCTGTCCCTCTCTACCATATATCTAACCTGCTGTCCCTCTCTACCATATATATAACCAGCTGTCCCTCTCTCTCATATATCTAACAAGCTGTCCCTCTCTCCCATATATCTAACCTGCTGTCCCTCTCTACCATATATATAACCAGCTGTCCCTCTCTCCCATATATATAACCAGCTGTCCCTCTCTCCCATATATCTAACCTGCTGTCCCTCTCTCTCATATATCTAACCAGCTGTCCCTCTCTCCCATATATCTAACCAGCTGTCCCTCTCTCCCATATATCTAACCAGCTGTCCCTCTCTCCCATATATATAACCAGCTGTCCCTCTCTCCCATATATCTAACCTGCTGTCCCTCTCTCTCATATATATAACCAGCAGTCCCTCTCCCATATATATAACCAGCAGTCCCTCTCTCTCATATATCTAACCAGCAGTCCCTCTCTCCCATATATATAACCAGCAGTCCCTCTCTCCCATATATCTAACCAGCAGTCCCTCTCTCTCATATATCTAACCAGCAGTCCCTCTCTCCCATATATCTAACCAGCTGTCCCTCTCTCTCATATATCTAACCAGCTGTCCCTCTCTCCCATATATCTAACCAGCTGTCCCTCTCTCCCATATATCTAACCAGCTGTCCCTCTCTCCCATATATCTAACCAGCTGTCCCTCTCTCCCATATATCTAACCTGCTGTCCCTCTCTCCCATATATCTAACCAGCTGTTCCTCTCTCCCATATATCTAACCAGCTGTCCCTCTCTCCCATATATCCAACCAGCTGTCCCTCTCTCCCATATATCTAACCAGCAGTCCCTCTCTCCCATATATCTAACCAGCTGTCCCTCTCTCCCATATATCTAACCAGCTGTCCCTCTCTCCCATATATCTAACCAGCAGTCCCTCTCTCCCATATATCTAACCAGCTGTCCCTCTCTCCCATATATCTAACCAGCTGTCCCTCTCTCCCATATATCTAACCAGCAGTCCCTCTCTCCCATATATCTAACCAGCTGTCCCTCTCTCCCATATATCTAACCAGCAGTCCCTCTCTCCCATATATCTAACCTGCTGTCCCTCTCTCCCATATATCTAACCAGCTGTCCCTCTCTCCCATATATCTAACCAGTTGTCCCTCTCTCCCATATATATAACCTACTGTCCCTCTCTCCCATATATCTAACCAGCTGTCCCTCTCTCCCATATATCTAACCGGCTGTCCCTCTCACCCATATATCTAACCGGCTGTCCCTCTCTCCCATATATCTAACCAGCTGTCCCTCTCTCCCATATATATAACCAGCTGTCCCTCTTTCCCATATGTATAACCTACTGTCCCTCTCTCCCATATATCTAACCAGCTGTCCCTCTCTCCCATATATCTAACCAGCTGTCCCTCTCTCCCATATATCTAACCAGCTGTCCCTCTCTCCCATATATCTAACCAGCTGTCCCTCTCTCCCATATATCTAACCAGCTGTCCCTCTCTCCCATGTATCTAACCAGCTGTCCCTCTCTCCCATATATCTAACCAGCTGTCCCTCTCTACCATATATCTAACCAGCTGTCCCTCTCTCCCATATATCTAACCAGCTGTCCCTCTCTCCCATATATCTAACGAGCTGTTCCTCTCTCCATATATCTAACCAGCTGTCCCTCTCTCCCATATATCTAACGAGCTGTTCCTCTCTCCATATATCTAACGAGCTGTTCCTCTCTCCATACATCTAACCAGCTGTCCCTCTCTCCCATATATCTAACCAGCTGTTCCTCTCTCCAATATATATAACCAGCAGTCCATCTCTCCCAAATATCTAACCAGCTGTTCCTCTCTCCCATATATCTAACCAGCTGTCCCTCTCTCCCATATATCTAACCAGCTGTCCCTCTCTCCCATATATCTAACCAGCTGTCCCTCTCTCCCATATATCTATTCAGCCGTCCCTCTCTCCCATATATCTAACCAGCTGTCCCTCTCTCCCATATATCTAACCAGCTGTCCCTCTCGCCCATATATCTAACCAGTTGTCCCTCTCTCCCATATATCTAACCAGCAGTCCCTCTCACCCATATATCTAACCAGCTGTCCCTCTCTCCCATATATATAACCAGCTGTCCCTCTCTCCCATATATATAACCTGCTGTCCCTCTCTCCCATATATCTGACCAGTTGTCCCTCTCTCCCATATATCTAACCAGCAGTCCCTCTCACCCATATATCTAACCAGCTGTCCCTCTCTCCCATATATATAACCAGCTGTCCCTCTCTCCCATAAATATAACCAGCCGTCCCTCTCTCCCATATATCTAACCAGCTGTCCCTCTCTCCTATATATCTAACCAGCTGTCCCTCTCTCCCATATATATAACCTACTGTCCCTCTCTCCCATATATCTAACCAGCTGTCCCTCTCTCCCATATATCTAACCGGCTGTCCCTCTCACCCATATATCTAACCGGCTGTCCCTCTCTCCCATATATCTAACCAGCTGTCCCTCTCTCCCATATATATAACCAGCTGTCCCTCTTTCCCATATGTATAACCTACTGTCCCTCTCTCCCATATATCTAACCAGCTGTCCCTCTCTCCCATATATATAACCAGCTGTCCCTCTTTCCCATATATATAACCAGCTGTCCCTCTTTCCCATATATCTAACCAGCTGTCCCTCTCTCCCATATATTTACCAGCTGTCCCTCTCACCCATATATCTAACCAGCTGTCCCTCTCTCCCATATATATAACCAGCTGTCCCTCTCTCCCATAAATATAACCGGCAGTCCCTCTCACCCATATATCTAACCAGCTGTCCCTCTCTCTCATATATCTAACCTGCTGTCCCTCTCTCCCATATATCTAACCAGCAGTCCCTCTCACCCATATATCTAACCAGCTGTTCCTCTCACCCATATATCCAACCAGCTGTCCCTCTCTCTCATATATCTAACCAGCTGTTCCTCTCTCCCATATATCTAACCAGCTGTTCCTCTCACCCATATATCTAACCAGCTGTCCCTCTCTCCCATATATCTAACCTGCTGTCCCTCTCTACCATATATCTAACCAGCTGTTCCTCTCTCCCATATATCTAACCAGCTGTCCCTCTCTCCCATATATCTAACCTGCTGTCCCTCTCTACCATATATCTAACCAGCTGTTCCTCTCACCCATATATCTAACCAGCTGTCCCTCTCTCCCATATATCTAACCTGCTGTCCCTCTCTACCATATATCTAACCAGCTGTTCCTCTCTCCCATATATCTAACCAGCTGTCCCTCTCTCCCATATATCTAACCTGCTGTCCCTCTCTCCCATATATCTAACCTGCTGTTCCTCTCACCCATATATCTAACCAGCTGTCCCTCTCTCCCATATATCTAACCTGCTGTCCCTCTCTACCATATATATAACCAGCTGTCCCTCTCTACCATATATCTAACCTGCTGTCCCTCTCTACCATATATATAACCAGCTGTCCCTCTCTCCCATATATATAACCAGCTGTCCCTCTCTCCCATATATCTAACCTGCTGTCCCTCTCTCCCATATATCTAACCAGCTGTCCCTCTCTCCCATATATCTAACCAGCTGTCCCTCTCTCCCATATATATAACCAGCTGTCCCTCTCTCCCATATATCTAACCTGCTGTCCCTCTCTCTCATATATATAACCAGCAGTCCCTCTCCCATATATCTAACCAGCTGTCCGTCTCTACCATATATCTAACCAGCAGTCCCTCTCTCCCATATATATAACCAGCAGTCCCTCTCTCTCATATATCTAACCAGCAGTCCCTCTCTCCCATATATCTAACCAGCAGTCCCTCTCTCCCATATATCTAACCAGCAGTCCCTCTCTCTCATATATCTAACCAGCAGTCCCTCTCTCCCATATATCTAACCAGCTGTCCCTCTCTCCCATATATCTAACCAGCTGTTCCTCTCTCCCATATATCTAACCAGCTGTCCCTCTCTCTCATATATATAACCAGCAGTCCCTCTCTCCCATATATATAACCAGCTGTCCCTCTCTCCCATATATATAACCAGCTGTCCCTCTCTCCCATATATCTAACCAGCAGTCCCTCTCTCTCATATATCTAACCAGCAGTCCCTCTCTCCCATATATCTAACCAGCAGTCCCTCTCTCCCATATATATAACCAGCAGTCCCTCTCTCCCATATATCTAACCAGCTGTCCCTCTCTCCCATATATCTAACCAGCTGTCCCTCTCTCCCATATATATAACCAGCTGTCCCTCTCTCCCATATATCTAACCTGCTGTCCCTCTCTCTCATATATATAACCAGCAGTCCCTCTCCCATATATCTAACCAGCAGTCCCTCTCTCCCATATATCTAACCAGCAGTCCCTCTCTCCCATATATCTAACCAGCAGTCCCTCTCTCCCATATATCTAACCAGCAGTCCCTCTCTCCCATATATATAACCAGCAGTCCCTCTCTCTCATATATCTAACCAGCAGTCCCTCTCTCCCATATATCTAACCAGCAGTCCCTCTCTCCCATATATATAACCAGCAGTCCCTCTCTCTCATATATATAACCAGCTGTCCCTCTCTCCCATATATATAACCAGCTGTCCCTCTCTCCCATATATCTAACCTGCTGTCCCTCTCTCTCATATATATAACCAGCAGTCCCTCTCCCATATATCTAACCAGCAGTCTCTCTCACCCATATATCTAACCAGCAGTCCCTCTCTCCCATATATCTAACCAGCTGTCCCTCTCTCCCATATATATAACCAGCAGTCCCTCTCTCTCATATATCTAACCAGCAGTCCCTCTCTCCCATATATCTAACCAGCAGTCCCTCTCTCCCATATATCTAACCAGCAGTCCCTCTCCCATATATCTAACCAGCAGTCCCTCTCACCCATATATCTAACCAGCAGTCCCTCTCTCCCATATATATAACCAGCTGTCCCTCTCTCCCATATATATAACCAGCAGTCCCTCTCTCTCATATATCTAACCAGCAGTCCCTCTCTCCCATATATCTAACCAGCAGTCCCTCTCTCCCATATATATAACCAGCAGTCCCTCTCTCTCATATATCTAACCAGCAGTCCCTCTCTCCCATATATCTAACCAGCAGTCCCTCTCTCTCATATATCTAACCAGCAGTCCCTCTCTCCCATATATCTAACCAGCAGTCCCTCTCTCCCATATATCTAACCAGCAGTCCCTCTCTCCCATATATCTAACCAGCAGTCCCTCTCTCCCATATATCTAACCAGCTGTCCCTCTCTCCCATATATCTAACCAGCAGTCCCTCTCTCCCATATATCTAACCAGCAGTCCCTCTCTCTCATATATCTAACCAGCAGTCCCTCTCTCCCATATATCTAACCAGCTGTCCCTCTCTCTCATATATCTAACCAGCTGTCCCTCTCTCTCATATATCTAACCAGCTGTCCCTCTCTCCCATATATATAACCAGCTGTCCCTCTCTCCCATATATCTAACCAGCTGTCCCTCTCACCCATATATCTAACCAGCTGTCCCTCTCTCCCATATATCTAACCAGCTGTCCCTCTCTCCCATATATCTAACCAGCAGTCCCTCTCTCCCATATATCTAACCAGCTGTCCCTCTCTCCCATATATCTAACCAGCTGTCCCTCTCTCCCATATATCTAACCAGCTGTCCCTCTCTCCCATATATCTAACCAGCAGTCCCTCTCTCCCATATATCTAACCAGCTGTCCCTCTCTCCCATATATCTAACCAGCTGTCCCTCTCTCCCATATATCTAACCAGCAGTCCCTCTCTCCCATATATCTAACCAGCTGTCCCTCTCTCCCATATATCTAACCAGCTGTCCCTCTCTCCCATATATCTAACCAGCAGTCCCTCTCTCCCATATATCTAACCAGCTGTCCCTCTCTCCCATATATCTAACCAGCTGTCCCTCTCTCCCATATATCTAACCTGCTGTCCCTCTCTCCAATATATCTAACCAGCTGTCCCTCTCTCCCATATATCTAACCAGCTGTCCCTCTCTCCCATATATATAACCTACTGTCCCTCTCTCCCATATATCTAACCAGCTGTCCCTCTCTCCCATATATCTAACCGGCTGTCCCTCTCACCCATATATCTAACCGGCTGTCCCTCTCTCCCATATATCTAACCAGCTGTTCCTCTCTCCCATATATCTAACCAGCTGTCCCTCTTTCCCATATGTATAACCTACTGTCCCTCTCTCCCATATATCTAACCAGCTGTCCCTCTCTCTCATATATCTAACCAGCTGTCCCTCTCTCCCATATATCTAACCAGCTGTCCCTCTCTCCCATATATCTAACCAGCTGTCCCTCTCTCCCATATATCTAACCAGCTGTCCCTCTCTCCCATATATCTAACCAGCTGTCCCTCTCTCCCATATATCTAACCAGCTGTCCCTCTCTCCCATGTATCTAACCAGCTGTCCCTCTCTCCCATATATCTAACCAGCTGTCCCTCTCTACCATATATCTAACCAGCTGTCCCTCTCTCCCATATATCTAACCAGCTGTCCCTCTCTCCCATAAATATAACCAGCAGTCCCTCTCTCCCATATATCTAACCAGCTGTCCCTCTCTCTCATATATCTAACCTGCTGTCCCTCTCTCCCATATATCTAACCAGCAGTCCCTCTCACCCATATATCTAACCAGCTGTTCCTCTCACCCATATATCTAACCAGCTGTCCCTCTCTCTCATATATCTAACCAGCTGTTCCTCTCTCCCATATATCTAACCAGCTGTTCCTCTCACCCATATATCTAACCAGCTGTCCCTCTCTACCATATATCTAACCTGCTGTCCCTCTCTACCATATATCTAACCAGCTGTTCCTCTCTCCCATATATCTAACCAGCTGTCCCTCTCTCCCATATATCTAACCTGCTGTCCCTCTCTACCATATATCTAACCAGCTGTTCCTCTCACCCATATATCTAACCAGCTGTCCCTCTCTCCCATATATCTAACCTGCTGTCCCTCTCTACCATATATCTAACCAGCTGTTCCTCTCTCCCATATATCTAACCAGCTGTCCCTCTCTCCCATATATCTAACCTGCTGTCCCTCTCTCCCATATATCTAACCTGCTGTCCCTCTCTCCCATATATCTAACCAGCTGTTCCTCTCACCCATATATATAACCAGCTGTCCCTCTCTCCCATATATCTAACCTGCTGTCCCTCTCTACCATATATATAACCAGCTGTCCCTCTCTACCATATATCTAACCTGCTGTCCCTCTCTACCATATATATAACCAGCTGTCCCTCTCTCTCATATATCTAACCAGCTGTCCCTCTCTCCCATATATCTAACCTGCTGTCCCTCTCTACCATATATATAACCAGCTGTCCCTCTCTCCCATATATATAACCAGCTGTCCCTCTCTCCCATATATCTAACCAGCAGTCCCTCTCTCCCATATATCTAACCAGCTGTCCCTCTCTCCCATATATCTAACCAGCTGTTCCTCTCACCCATATATCTAACCAGCAGTCCCTCTCTCCCATATATCTAACCAGCTGTCCCTCTCTCCCATATATCTAACCAGCTGTCCCTCTCTCCCATATATCTAACCAGCTGTCCCTCTCTCCCATATATCTAACCAGCAGTCCCTCTCTCCCATATATCTAACCAGCTGTTCCTCTCTCCCATATATCTAACCAGCTGTCGCTCTCTCCCATATATCTAACCAGCAGTCCCTCTCTCCCATATATCTAACCAGCAGTCCCTCTCTCCCATATATCTAACCAGCTGTCCCTCTCTCCCATATATCTAACCAGCAGTCCCTCTCTCCCATATATCTAACCAGCTGTCCCTCTCTCCCATATATCTAACCAGCAGTCCCTCTCTCCCATATATCTAACCAGCTGTCCCTCTCTACCATATATCTAACCAGCTGTTCCTCTCTCCCATATATCTAACCAGCTGTCCCTCTCTCCCATATATCTAACCAGCAGTCCCTCTCTCCTATATATCTAACCAGCAGTCCCTCTCTCCCATATATCTAACCAGCTGTTCCTCTCTCCCATATATCTAACCAGCTGTTCCTCTCTCTCATATATCTAACCAGCTGTCCCTCTCTCCCATATATCTAACCAGCAGTCCCTCTCTCCCATATATCTAACCAGCTGTCCCTCTCTCCCATATATCTAACCAGCTGTTCCTCTCACCCATATATCTAACCAGCAGTCCCTCTCTCCCATATATCTAACCAGCTGTCCCTCTCTCCCATATATCTAACCAGCTGTCCCTCTCTCCCATATATCTAACCAGCTGTCCCTCTCTCCCATATATCTAACCAGCAGTCCCTCTCTCCCATATATCTAACCAGCTGTTCCTCTCTCCCATATATCTAACCAGCTGTCGCTCTCTCCCATATATCTAACCAGCAGTCCCTCTCTCCCATATATCTAACCAGCAGTCCCTCTCTCCCATATATCTAACCAGCTGTCCCTCTCTCCCATATATCTAACCAGCAGTCCCTCTCTCCCATATATCTAACCAGCTGTCCCTCTCTCCCATATATCTAACCAGCAGTCCCTCTCTCCCATATATCTAACCAGCTGTCCCTCTCTACCATATATCTAACCAGCTGTTCCTCTCACCCATATATCTAACCAGCTGTCCCTCTCTCCCATATATCTAACCAGCAGTCCCTCTCTCCTATATATCTAACCAGCAGTCCCTCTCTCCCATATATCTAACCAGCTGTTCCTCTCTCCCATATATCTAACCAGCTGTTCCTCTCTCTCATATATCTAACCAGCTGTTCCTCTCTCCCATATATCTAACCAGCAGTCCCTCTCTCCCTTATATCTAACCAGCTGTTCCTCTCACCCATATATATAACCAGCAGTCCCTCTCTCCCATATATCTAACCAGCAGTCCCTCTCTCCCATATATCTAACCAGCTGTCCCTCTCTCCCATATATCTAACCAGCTGTCCCTCTCTCCTATATATCTAACCAGCAGTCCCTCTCTCCCATATATCTAACCAGCAGTCCCTCTCTCCCATATATCTAACCAGCTGTTCCTCTCACCCATATATCTAACCAGCAGTCCCTCTCTCCCATATATCTAACCAGCTGTCCCTCTCTCCCATATATCTAACCAGCAGTCCCTCTCTCCCATATATCTAACCAGCAGTCCCTCTCTCCCATATATCTAACCAGCTGTCCCTCTCACCCATATATCTAACCAGCTGTCCCTCTCTCCCATATATCTAACCAGCAGTCCCTCTCTCCCATATATCTAACCAGCAGTCCCTCTCTCCCATATATCTAACCAGCTGTCCCTCTCACCCATATATCTAACCAGCAGTCCCTCTCTCCCATATATCTAACCTGCTGTCCCTCTCTCCTATATATCTAACCTGCTGTCCCTCTCTCCCATATATCTAACCAGCTGTCCCTCTCTCCCATATATCTAACCTGCTGTCCTTCTCTCCCATATATCTAACCAGCTGTCCCTCTCACCCATATATCTAACCAGCAGTCCCTCTCTCCCATATATCTAACCTGCTGTCCCTCTCTCCCATATATCTAACCAGCAGTCCCTCTCTCCCATATATCTAACCTGCTGTCCCTCTCTCCTATATATCTAACCAGCTGTTCCTCTCACCCATATATCTAACCAGCAGTCCCTCTCTCCCATATATCTAACCAGCAGTCCCTCTCTCCCATATATCTAACCTGCTGTCCCTCTCTCCTATATATCTAACCAGCTGTTCCTCTCACCCATATATCTAACCAGCAGTCCCTCTCTCCCATATATCTAACCAGCTGTCCCTCTCTCCCATATATCTAACCAGCTGTCCCTCTCTCCCATATATCTAACCAGCAGTCCCTCTCTCCCATATATCTAACCAGCTGTTCCTCTCACCCATATATCTAACCAGCTGTTCCTCTCACCCATATATCTAACCAGCAGTCCCTCTCTCCCATATATCTAACCAGCTGTCCCTCTCTCCCATATATCTAACCAGCTGTCCCTCTCTCCCATATATCTAACCAGCAGTCCCTCTCTCCCATATATCTAACCAGCTGTTCCTCTCACCCATATATATAACCAGCAGTCCCTCTCTCCCATATATCTAACCAGCAGTCCCTCTCTCCCATATATCTAACCAGCTGTCCCTCTCTCCCATATATCTAACCAGCTGTTCCTCTCACCCATATATCTAACCAGCAGTCCCTCTCTCCCATATATCTAACCAGCAGTCCCTCTCTCCCATAAATATAACCTGCTGTCCCTCTCTCCCATATATCTAACCAGCTGTTCCTCTCACCCATATATCTAACCAGCAGTCCCTCTCTCCCATATATCTAACCAGCTGTCCCTCTCTCCCATATATCTAACCAGCTGTCCCTCTCTCCCATATATCTAACCAGCAGTCCCTCTCTCCCATATATCTAACCAGCTGTTCCTCTCACCCATATATCTAACCAGCTGTTCCTCTCTCCCATATATCTAACCAGCTGTTCCTCTCACCCATATATCTAACCAGCAGTCCCTCTCTCCCATATATCTAACCAGCTGTTCCTCTCTCCCATATATCTAACCAGCTGTTCCTCTCACCCATATATCTAACCAGCAGTCCCTCTCTCCCATATATCTAACCAGCAGTCCCTCTCTCTCATATATCTAACCAGCTGTCCCTCTCTCCCATATATCTAACCAGCAGTCCCTCTCTCCCATATATCTAACCAGCTGTCCCTCTCTCCCATATATCTAACCAGCAGTCCCTCTCTCCCATATATCTAACCAGCTGTCCCTCTCTCCCATATATCTAACCAGCAGTCCCTCTCTCCCATATATCTAACCAGCTGTCCCTCTCTACCATATATCTAACCAGCTGTTCCTCTCACCCATATATCTAACCAGCTGTCCCTCTCTCCCATATATCTAACCAGCAGTCCCTCTCTCCTATATATCTAACCAGCAGTCCCTCTCTCCCATATATCTAACCAGCTGTTCCTCTCTCCCATATATCTAACCAGCTGTTCCTCTCTCTCATATATCTAACCAGCTGTTCCTCTCTCCCATATATCTAACCAGCAGTCCCTCTCTCCCATATATCTAACCAGCTGTTCCTCTCACCCATATATATAACCAGCAGTCCCTCTCTCCCATATATCTAACCAGCAGTCCCTCTCTCCCATATATCTAACCAGCTGTCCCTCTCTCCCATATATCTAACCAGCTGTCCCTCTCTCCTATATATCTAACCAGCAGTCCCTCTCTCCCATATATCTAACCAGCAGTCCCTCTCTCCCATATATCTAACCAGCTGTTCCTCTCACCCATATATCTAACCAGCAGTCCCTCTCTCCCATATATCTAACCAGCTGTCCCTCTCTCCCATATATCTAACCAGCAGTCCCTCTCTCCCATATATCTAACCAGCAGTCCCTCTCTCCCATATATCTAACCAGCTGTCCCTCTCACCCATATATCTAACCAGCTGTCCCTCTCTCCCATATATCTAACCAGCAGTCCCTCTCTCCCATATATCTAACCAGCAGTCCCTCTCTCCCATATATCTAACCAGCTGTCCCTCTCACCCATATATCTAACCAGCAGTCCCTCTCTCCCATATATCTAACCTGCTGTCCCTCTCTCCTATATATCTAACCTGCTGTCCCTCTCTCCCATATATCTAACCAGCTGTCCCTCTCTCCCATATATCTAACCTGCTGTCCCTCTCTCCCATATATCTAACCAGCTGTCCCTCTCACCCATATATCTAACCAGCAGTCCCTCTCTCCCATATATCTAACCTGCTGTCCCTCTCTCCCATATATCTAACCAGCAGTCCCTCTCTCCCATATATCTAACCTGCTGTCCCTCTCTCCTATATATCTAACCAGCTGTTCCTCTCACCCATATATCTAACCAGCAGTCCCTCTCTCCCATATATCTAACCAGCTGTCCCTCTCTCCCATATATCTAACCAGCTGTCCCTCTCTCCCATATATCTAACCAGCAGTCCCTCTCTCCCATATATCTAACCAGCTGTTCCTCTCACCCATATATCTAACCAGCTGTTCCTCTCACCCATATATCTAACCAGCAGTCCCTCTCTCCCATATATCTAACCAGCTGTCCCTCTCTCCCATATATCTAACCAGCTGTCCCTCTCTCCCATATATCTAACCAGCAGTCCCTCTCTCCCATATATCTAACCAGCTGTTCCTCTCACCCATATATATAACCAGCAGTCCCTCTCTCCCATATATCTAACCAGCAGTCCCTCTCTCCCATATATCTAACCAGCTGTCCCTCTCTCCCATATATCTAACCAGCTGTTCCTCTCACCCATATATCTAACCAGCAGTCCCTCTCTCCCATATATCTAACCAGCAGTCCCTCTCTCCCATAAATATAACCTGCTGTCCCTCTCTCCCATATATCTAACCAGCTGTTCCTCTCACCCATATATCTAACCAGCAGTCCCTCTCTCCCATATATCTAACCAGCTGTCCCTCTCTCCCATATATCTAACCAGCTGTCCCTCTCTCCCATATATCTAACCAGCAGTCCCTCTCTCCCATATATCTAACCAGCTGTTCCTCTCACCCATATATCTAACCAGCTGTTCCTCTCTCCCATATATCTAACCAGCTGTTCCTCTCACCCATATATCTAACCAGCAGTCCCTCTCTCCCATATATCTAACCAGCTGTTCCTCTCTCCCATATATCTAACCAGCTGTTCCTCTCACCCATATATCTAACCAGCAGTCCCTCTCTCCCATATATCTAACCAGCAGTCCCTCTCTCTCATATATCTAACCTGCTGTCCCTCTCTCCCATATATATAACCTGCTGTCCCTCTCTCCCATATATCTAACCAGCAGTCCCTCTCTCCCATATATCTAACCAGCAGTCCCTCTCTCCCATATATCTAACCAGCTGTCCCTCTCTCCCATATATATAACCAGCTGTCCCTCTCTCCCATATATCTAACCTGCTGTCCCTCTCTCCCATATATCTAACCAGCAGTCCCTCTCACCCATATATCTAACCTGCTGTCCCTCTCTCCCATATATATAACCTGCTGTCCCTCTCTCCCATATATCTAACCAGCAGTCCCTCTCTACCATATATCTAACCAGCTGTCCCTCTCTCCCATATATCTAACCAGCAGTCCCTCTCACCCATATATCTAACCAGCTGTTCCTCTCACCCATATATCCAACCAGCTGTCCCTCTCTCCCATATATCTAACCAGCTGTCCCTCTCTCCCATATATCTAACCTGCTGTCCCTTTCTCCCATATATCTAACCAGCTGTCCCTCTCTCCCATATATCAACCAGCTGTCGCTCTCTCCCATATATCTAACCAGCTGTCCCTCTCTCCCATATATCTAACTAGCTGTCCCTCTCTCCCATATATCTAACCAGCTGTCCCTTTCTCCCATATATCTAACCAGCTGTCCCTCTCTCCCATATATCTAACCAGCTGTCCCTCTCTCCCATATATCTAACCAGCTGTCCCTCTCTCCCATATATCTAACCAGCTGTCCCTCTCTCCCATATATCTAACCTGCTGTCCCTCTCTCCCATATATCTAACCAGCAGTCCCTCTCTCCCATATATCTAACCAGCTGTCCCTCTCTCCCATATATCTAACCTGCTGTCCCTTTCTCCCATATATCTAACCAGCTGTCCCTCTCTCCCATATATCTAACCTGCTGTCCCTCTCTCCCATATATCTAACCAGCTGTCCCTCTCTCCAATATATCTAACCAGTTGTCCCTCTCCCATATATCTAACCAGTTGTCCCTCTCCCATATATCTAACCTGCTGTCCCTTTCTCCCATATATCTAACCAGCTGTCCCTCTCTCCCATATATCTAACCAGCTGTCCCTCTCTCCCATATATCTAACCAGCTGTCCCTCTCTCCCATATATCTAACCAGCTGTCCCTCTCTCCCATATATCTAACCAGTTGTCCCTCTCCCATATATCTAACCAGTTGTCCCTCTCCCATATATCTAACCTGCTGTCCCTCTCTCCCATATATCTAACCAGCTGTCCCTCTCTCCCATATATCTAACCAGTTGTCCCTCTCCCATATATCTAACCAGCTGTCCCTCTCTACCATATATCTAACCTGCTGTCCCTCTCTCCCATATATCTAACCAGTTGTCCCTCTCCCATATATCTAACCAGTTGTCCCTCTCCCATATATCTAACCAGCTGTCCCTCTCTCCCATATATCTAACCAGCTGTCCCTCTCTCCCATCTCTAAACTGTATTGTGTGACAATTGTGACTAGAAGACTTGATTCCACACTGTATACTGAGAAAACTACAGATGCTTTTCCTAAGTGAAGGACCTGTGAGACAGTTGTACTTAATCTAGCACATCTAGACCAGTTGTACTTTATCTGGCACATTTAGACCAGTTGTATTTTATCTATTTTATTAAGACCAGTTGTACTTTATCTAGACCAGTTGAATTTCATCTAGACCAGTTGTACTTTATCTGGACCAGTTGAATTTCATCTAGACCAGTTGTACTTTATCTAGCACATCTAGACCATTTGTACTTTATCTAGTACATTTAAACCAGTTTTACTTTATCTAGACCAGTTGTACTTTATCTAGACCAGTTGTACTTTATCAAGCACATCTAGACCAGTTGTACTTTATCTAGTACATTAATACCAGTTGTACTTTATCTGGCACATTTAGACCAGTTGTATTTTATCTAGTGTATTTACACCAGTTGTACTTTATCTAGACCAGTTTAATTTCATCTAGACGGGTTGTACTTTATCTAGCACATCTAGACCAGTTGCACTTTATCTAGACCAGTTGTACTTTATCTAACACATCTAGACCAGTTGTACTTTATCTAGCACATCGATGGACTAATTGCAAAAATGGCTGGCAAGATATCGCCACTAATATAAGAATTATTTGTAATTACATGTGTCGCCTGCTTGGCTTTGTGGCTATCATATGCATTTAACACATCTCACAATAAACCTATAGTGCAAGTTTGTCTGCTCTAGCATACATACTTTGTGAGAAACATTGAAACATTGATTTTTCTTCTAAGTCCAGAAGTTGGAGGTTTTACCCCAAAATTACAAAAATATTTAAAATGCTAGTAACGAGTTTAATGTACCCAGATATACATCCCTTGATACACCTTTACCCCAAGGCTTTTATAGTTTATGAGAAACAGCCTAATTTGCAAGAGCTAAATGCAAGACTTTAACGTTGATTTTTTTCTAAGTCCAGAAATTTGATATTTTCAACCCAAAAATGCAGGAATCAATGAAATAATTTTAGTGCAAAAGGCTCTACTACCCATGCAACATTATTGATTGAGATTTTGTCAAAAACAGCGCTAAATGCAAAACGCCGCCGCCGTTTGGAACAGAAACGCCTATGTGCCGCCTTCCGACATCTGTGGAAGGCGACACAATGAACAAACAGAAGACAGAAGACATGAATAAAGATATCTGTACTTTATTATTGCTCGACTGTAGTTGTCTGGTCTGGACAAGAGTACAGTTAAAATCCGTAAACAATCAAGGTCGTAACAAAGCTAGGGGTGTGCTAAAGGTCAAAGTTCACGGGAGAGGTCATTCTAAGGTTACAGAAGAGGTGCCACGCATCCAGAACCGACAAACCATATTTACTCTTCTGTAAAATAGAAAATTGTGCAAATTCTTACATACGATAATTGGTATATAATATATGTATATAATATATGTAATTTATAATTATATATAATTTTTGTCTATTGATGATGTAAAGCAGGACAGATTTGCAAAATATATGATAATTATTTTACAGATCGCTGGCCTAGCTATTTAAAAGAGGTAGATAAAGTAAGCCCCTAGTTACTCGAGGGGGTGATGATCAGTTCATGTAGTTCTATTACAATTCTCTCCTTAATGGCAACACGAATCAAAATAGGACATATCTGTGTAATCTCTATGTAACACTAAACAAAAGTGAAGAACATGGATAGAAAGAAGAAGAAAAATCTGCCATATATTTGATGAAATCTAAAAATTCAAAACTCCTAAATCATTAGCAAAGCACTTGATAAATAGTGCAGGCAACTAATAATTATATAATATGAAAAAGTGTATAAAACAACCCTGCTTATGTTAGTATCCTAAAGCTAAGTAATATAAGATCATTTCCCTTCATTATAATGACTTTATATTATAAATCAGTTATCTCACTTTTAATTGGCAATTTTATTATTTTTTTTGAAACGGTGAATAAATGTAATATGGGAGATGTAGCATGTGCTTTAAGCTTTAGAACTCAAAATATTTTAAAATAACTGTGAAATGATTCATCAGATGAGTCAATGCAAAAAAAATCATTATAAATTTGAAGAGAAAATGCCAAGCTGTATCTAGAAATGTATGTTGTCAAGGTGTTGGAGCTAGAATACTCGAGGAGAAATATCATCAGCGAGCGTAAAAAATTATGTAGGTAACAGCACCAACCCTTCGTATACGGAGACTTCAGAAACTTCGTCGAACTAACGTCAACAAAAAAACCTGCCATTAATATATATTACAGGTTTTCTGTAACTTTATGTGGCAGTAAGGTACAAATTAGTTTAATTTGGAAATGATATGGGCGTCATTCATACTGCTAGAGAAAGCATGTGAATTCTTTAAGGAAATAAACCATCTGATGATGACAAAATGATGAAATAAAAAAAAAATATCATTGATAGTTATTGCAGCTCCGTAGAGGAAGAGTTGAGATTGGTAAAATGTTTAACTTTTAGAACATGAACATGTACATATACAACTTTTACGAAATGTTTGTGAATATGAAAATCTCAATGTGCACACAAATACATATATATGAAGCATATGGCCCCAATTTCTCGGTCAAAAAAAAAACAAAAAAAAAACTGTTTCCTGTGTCATTCTGGGGAAGGTAGACAAAACTTACAAACACACTAAACCAGTTAGAAACAAGACCTGCTATTTCTGTGAGGAGTACACTGCCAGTCTAACTAATGATTTGTATAAGGCAGTTACCTAGGTAACTGGTTAGTAAACATCATAAAGTCATCCGTTCTCAAGGATTGAAACAGAAAAACAAGAATCTACTTAAATAACAAAAATATCAAGGCTGGCAAAAAAAAAAAAAATTATCACCAGGAAACAGCCTTTTTTTATTTGACCATAAATGAATCCAAGATCAAAAATCAACAGCACTGCCAGTTTTTATACTCTTTAGAAAGATCTGGTGATACTGTTCATTTTCAATGTTGGGTTTGCTTTAAAAAAAAAACACAAGTCTGGGTCCATTTTAAAGTCTGACTCTGTGATTTTATATGCCACACAAACAAACACCAACTTGTACCCTAAACCGAAGCAATGTTGAAAACATTCAGCACAGGCCTGAGAAAAAAATACAGGGTCAAGCTCTGAGCAGACATAGATACCGGTATATTGCATTGTTTTTATTTTGACAAATGTTCAACATAATATTGTAAGTGATTGCAGGCAGGATCTAGTACAAACAAATAGCCATCACAACCAAACAGATAAAATATCAATCTACTTACATGTAATTTCCCGTAAATTTTATTTCACTTTCATCACTAATGTCCCAATAAATTTATTGGGGGCCTCATTCCCCCCATAAATAATGAAGAAAAAAAAAACATGAATTTTATTCTTGCTTGATAATAATTTTCAAAGAAAAAATTTGTAATAATCTACCAGCCATCTTGCTCCGTATTTCTGCTGAATGATTGGTAACATTTTGGAATAACTTCAAATAATAGCCAATCAATTCAGTCAAAATCATACTGCCCTGGAATCTAGTGAAAATCCCTGAAATACACACTTGCTAAGCATGGTGTCCCAGCAAGCAGTACATAACATTGAATTAAAATAAAAAAAGAAAAAAATCTTGTCAAGATTAATATTATTCCAAGCTTAAACTTTGAAATCTAAATGAAGAAAACAGGTTATTTACAACATTTTTTTAGATATAGCAAAAAGAACCATTATAATATGAAATTGTAAAATTTGTAAACAAAATATGCACTGAACATAATACATGTAAATGCAATAACAACACAAACGACAAAAAACAGGTTACAATGATGGGCAGTGGGTCACAGACATCAAAGGGCCCTCATAGCAAATGTGGTGTAAGTACTGTTCACCATGACACTCACAACTTGGCCGTTTACAATATGTTCTTTTTTGTTAATCAGTACCAAAACAAGTAATAATGATAAACTGTATATGGGGAGTAGTCCAGTCAAACACCAACCCATTCACCCCTGTAATCTCATAATGAACTATTCCAACCTTTGAATTGGAAGAGTTCAAATGTGTCTTCAGGGGTGAATCAGTTAACCTTGGACTGTTGAAGTCTGTATTCCCCAAAGGTTTACATACTGTACATTGTGTAATATAAAATATTCGCTGAATGGATTACGCTTTTCACGGCAAACAATTTGAAAGTGAAACTGAGTCAAATATTTCCTGGCACACAGAACATACTCGGCAAGTTCACCAGATCTTGGAGTGTTTCATGCCATGTTCTATTTTTGTACGATCAGTTGTGCCGAACAGAACAACGGACAATGGCCAATCTGATGTTGTATAATGGCGTAGTTGTCTTTTTTCAGTTACACTGTTATTATCGGGGGTGACCCACTCTATACATACCCTTTAAAAAACGGTAAATATGTTGCCCTTACCTCAAGATTGACACCTGAAATTTCATATTGAACTCTTCCAACCATTTAATTGGAAGAGTTCAAATATGTTTTAGGTCTGAACAAGTTAAATACTCCCAAAACTGGCAAACAGAAAACGGAGAAACAATAACAAAAAGGGGAGTCGCTAATCGTAATATTGCTAAAAATACATTACAAATGTATGTAACTGGGCCCAATGGTTCAAAGTTTGTAAACTCAAATTTTCAAATAATTTTCCCCTGTAATACTAAATATATGGCATTTTTACTATGAGACAGAATTTAACAAAATGCTAAGGACTTAACCTTCTTAAATGTCATTCAAAACTAAGCTTCAAGTGAAGATTGGCATCAAATTGTTAAGATAGCGTTTACTTTGAAGGAATTGGCCTTATCGTTTGAGTGGTGGAGGGGGGATAGGGAGGGAGGACTTCATTGTGTAGTAAAGAGTTTTAATTCAAACAAGTTTGTGAATTTACTGTTCGAGGTTCACGAATCTTTATTCCTGTTAAAATTCAGCATTTAATCACTTTCAAATTCAAAATAATATAATATTCTACGACTTAACTATTCATTTACTGGTGGACAGAAGTCAAATTTAGCCATCTTCTTTATATAAACAAAAGGTAGACAATGGTCAAGCTGACCAATACCCTATGACTGAAACACGAATCATCCCATGTAGGTATAATTTATCTGTTTCTTATATATAGAAACTCTGGTGTAACTTTTACATCATGCTTTGATTAAACATTTACATACAAACAGTATCCTATAAGGAATAGGTGCGTATAATTGGATTTTTTTTCACAGTCAAGATTTTCTACAAATACTTGGGATGGGGAGGAGACATTATATTTTTTTTTTATATAATTTTACAAACACAAATAATCACCAAACAAATTGTTTTGGAGCGTTACTTAATACAACAATGTGAATGTTCGATGTATCCTGTTACCCCCTCAGATGGAAATGGACTGTTCCTACACAAACAGTACAAACATTCTATTGTGGAAATTTAGGGGTGATCAGGATTGCATAGAGGTAAAAAGTTGAATAGTTCAGTAAAAAAAAAAAAAAAGTTGATATTTTTTAATGATGTCATGTAAGCTTAGATGCCTGATTCAATTTATTTATCCATTCATTAATTCTAAAGACTTAGCAAAACATTTATTTTGTTTACTTCTTATTCATGACTGGCCAATTTTACATCTTCCAAAAGTTGTCTTCAGCTCTGAAAACAAATATTTGGTTTCTCCCAAACATATGGTGATTTAAAGATTAAACTACCAGGTATTTAAGTTTCTAAGAGATTTTGATACCCATACACCACTTATTTATTAAAGAAATAATTAATTTAATTTTTTTTCCCCTCCTTTCCTGTAAATATAACGAATCACCCGTAAAATAATGGTCTCAATATAACAATTTTATGTCCCTGATTTAACCGCAGGAAAATCGAAGAAGCACAACAAGGGGAACTTACTCTGTATAGCAAAATATGAGACAGAAATGGACGTGTACACGGAGGGCTACGGAGCCTGAGGATGTGTTGTACACTAGTGGTAATAACGACGACAACAAAGAATAAACAAACATAAATAGAAACCACTCCTCACTGCTGATGGTCAGTCTATTGACCAACACTGGTCATGCACATTGGTCAAAGCAGTGAACTGACCAGCTAGACTTAATTCGTTTCTCGACTGTCAAAGTCTTAAACAACTCACAGTGCTGTAGTCAAGAATATTGGTTTCAAGAATTTATTTTCAAAACATCTTTTGGGAAAAAACTAGCAATACGTGTCCATATATGATCATAACTAGTGATGCATAGCCATATATGGTCATAACTAGCAATGCCTGTCCATATATGATCATAACTAGCAATGCCTGTCCATATATGGTCATAACTAGCAATGCCTGTCCATATATGGTCATAACTAGCAATGCCTGTCCATATATGGTCATAACTAGCAATGTCCATCACATCTTAGTTTACGTTTTTCCAACATTGATAACAAGTGTTTGTTTTATCTTCTGTTGTTGCTGAACAACATGAATCGTGACCTGTTCGTACTAATCACTGTATAACCCAGACTCAGCTACCAGATGTGGTATCAACACACAAACAAAACATAGAAATTAACAACAAAACATGATAAACAATTGAGTAACACCTAAAAAATGAAACTACAACTTCGTACTGATACATGTAGTACATGACAAGAGTTTGGGGAAAATTTTTACATAATAATAAATCTGTTCAATATCGCACAATTCAACCTTGGTCGCTTTTATAGAAAAAGTCTGTATGAATTGTCCAATACATATAATGCACCATTTTACAATATTAAGTATAGTTTCTTGCAAAAAAAAAAAAAAATCAATCTTGCAATGTCATGCCATATCAACCTTCCAAGTGACTGTAAATGCTGAAAAGTACAGTTCAATCACGTCACTGCCATTCCATTTTGTGACAAAATGTTTCTTTCATCCAACTTGAATCAACTCATTTATTTGGGAGGAATTTCTTCTCCTAAAACTGCAAATACATGATGACCAAGAAAACAAGACAGAACCGTCTGCTCATTCTATACTGAAGTGTGATGCGTGGATCACTTCTCATCGCAGTTTTCAGGTCTTCCTGACATTCCCGAACAAAGGAAATTCATGTAAACAGAATAGCCAAACTGTGTAATCAGTAGATGTAACAGCAACATGTGATTGGCTGACCATTAAATGTAACACCTAATCTGATTGGCTGGCTACTTCTGCTGCGTCGGCACGGCAAATCGGACAAGTTCTGTTTGTCTGAAAAGGAAATAAAAAATAACTGTTAGTCTCACTGGAGATTCCAGAATTTGTATGACTTATATCAAGCTAACAGTATAGACCACGAGCAAAGGAAGCTTCTTAAGTAATAATGTAATTAAAATGTTTTTGGAGTATGATACGAGAGCTGTCCCACATAGGACCTATTCTCCTGTATTGATTTCGGTTGACAAAATGTCTACGTAAAAACACAGAAATATTTAAATCAAACAAAATCTGTTCTGTTTTTGTTAACCTTTATTTTCATAAAATAAAGTTTCCACCTCAAAGTATAGATATAAAAACATAAATACGTGGGTAGAATTTCAACATACCATGGATTTTATTTTTGGGAAACAGAATTTGTTTTCAAATGTCTCATTTCAATTGCGTATCGGTAATACATTCAGAATTATTGGATTCTAAAACGGTTCATATGGAGAAATGCAATACGTGGTGTATATAGTACTCTATACAGACCTTGAGCCATTTGTCCACGCATTTAGTGTGGAATTCGTGACTGCAGGGTAGCACACGAAGGAGTTGGCGGTTCTCAAAATCACACATGCACACGACACAGGAGGTCTGATCCATGCCAGAGTGGTGTGTCTCCTTGTTAAACCTGTAAGCTGGCAGTTGGTCTATTTCCAGCTTCGTCAGGCCCTTGGGTTTCGCGTCACCTAGTCTCTCCGCAAGATTCAGTAATGCCTCGTAATTTTCTACTTCTGTTGCGTCTTCTCGGAACTCGCGTCCAAATCTCGGCAGTGGGGGGTTACCAAGCATGGCACTAAAAACGATGAAATAATCAAAGTCAGGACTGATTGTTTTGATCCGTCAGCATAAACATGCACCGTGTTTCGAGTATTAGCAGACAAATCTAACATTTGTAAGATATCCTGTTAAGAATTAAAGTCTTGACTCGTTATTCAAACTTGTATAACTAAAAGACCTTATTTAATTTGTAGTATATCGTCTGCCTTGATCAAAATTCAAACCAAACATTAGACCTTGGTTAACTCGAAATATACGGATGACTTAAAATTTTTTTTTATGATTTTCAATGTCTTCTTCAAAGGCATAGTATGCAGATCTGGTTTAAACCCCACCACCCCTGATATATTAATACAGGTGTCTCCAACCTCACTTGATTAATTCTGAAATAGCCCTTAGGAAAATACTTTATTGTATAACATAAAATTATCATTTCATATTAACACATAATTACTACTTTTTTGTCGACATATAACACTAAACAAATTTAAGAATTCCATTTCAAGGTATTCACAGACGCAATACCATGTCCAAGGGCTACAAATACAGTCTAAACAGGAAGTGTCGAATACTTACAGGAAGTGGAGCAGGAACCCTGGGTAGGGCGGTGGAGGTGGAGGTATGGAGCGAAGTCTACCGTTGCGGCCAGCCGTTCGGTGGCGTGCATAGTATCTGTGAAATGGTCCCTGAAATAAAGAAGAATCTTGTGATCACATTGCTGACAATCTGGAGCACTTTAAACACAAATAACACACATGGGTCTTCCTGCTTTGTCATCATCATTCAGGAGTATGACAGGGACAGCGGCTAAAATAGCTTATATACGGAAACAGTAAACGAGAAGGGAGATTACATCGGCCCATCAAGTGAACAGACCAAATTCCTGGTGAATTCTAGAGAAAAATAACTAACTGATTAGGGCGAGGGTTGTCATGTTTAATTTACAGTGGTAACAGGACAAATACATTTCAAGCACCCCTGAAGACGCATATGAACTCTTCCAATTCAAAGGTTGGAATAGTTCATTATGGAAATTCGGGGGTGAATGAGTGATGAGGACTGGAGGGGTGAGCTTGAACACTAAACCATTCTCATGCTTAAACTCCAATTTTGTTCTCAAGCCCATTTTCGTTAACATTTTTGAAAGTTCTGCGGAGAGACTTCAAGTGGCTAGGCATATATTCTATTTCAATGGGCTATCTGACCATGTTGCAGGTCACAAAAAAAGTTGTGGCTTAAGCACAAAATCCATGTTTGAGCAGTGCCATGGTTACACCGAACAGATGCTTGATGGCTGTGAGTGGGGTTGTTGTGGGGGACCTTGTACCTATAAGGGACTTACGTAAATGTCTTGAGGGGAGGGGTGGACCATGGGCTCCTGTAGGAGGACTGGGGGCGTGGCTGTGAAGGCTGTCGCCCCAGGGTGATGCTGGTGCAGAGCTGCTTGGAGGGGATAGGCATGGCGGTGATCTGATATTAGCTGTACTTCCTCCTCGTGACGCTGTAACACAGACACAACATATCAAATCCTCGGCTCACAGGTAAGTACAACGCAAATATACACCAAATCTAAACATTTACTCCTAAGTTCTATGCTTTAAGGTTTTTTTTATGATTATGAATGACAAGCCTCGTGTTTGGTAACTTAATAATCTTACCCCTCGGGTTGAGACCTCTGTCTCATCCCCAAGGAGGAGAAGGATTTTTTAAGTCTTAATCTACTTTCGAGAAAAGGCAGCTCACACTCGCTATTATCCTCAAACATCATTATCACATAATCTGCCATTTCTGATGGCACCATGCAATGGCTTCATCATTACAGCTTATTTTACGGTAGGAAATTACGGAAGGGAAAAATAACGAATTGTCCCTGTATAATGTAGACAGAAAAGTCACAATTGTTTAGCGTGACTTACCTGATGTGTGGATCCTGTGAACTGTGGGGGTCGCGAGGCCAGTTGATGCTGAGGTATATGGCTAGTGGAGTGAGGGGGCTGAAACATGGGTGGTATGGAGTTTGGATGGATGGGGATTTGCTGTATGTTACAGGATGGGATCTGCTGTACGCCACACGACGCGGGGATCTGGACATTGCAGGCGGGGATAGACCACGTCGGCTGGCTGTTACACACGGGCAGGTGGCCCGCAGCCGTGCACATTGTGATCTGGTGTGGACCGGTGCATACTGGGATACCGTAGGGTGCCATGGTCACTGGAGCCGACACGGGCACCTAGAGAAAGAAAATCAACACAATCTTATATCTCTGTTTAAGAAAATACTTACAGATTTATTTATTGAAAAAAAAGAACAATTCACCAGTCAAAATGTTTTGTTTTTCAGGTCAAAGCACCTTATAATACATGCACCAGGAGCAAAGAGCAGATTTTATACCGAGAGGAAGACGGTTCAAAAGGAATCCAGTGTTCTCTATTAATAGACATTAAAACATAACAATCTCGCACAATTGGCAATTTTTACAGCTGTGTTCATCACTGTGTATTTAGTTTAAATGTTTTCTACCAGTTGACGAAAGCCCGTCCAAGTTAAAGCCCCCTCGGGACCAGACATGGGGGTACTTACCCTCTCTACGTCCATTAGGACAGGCTGCTGAACTGTCTGGTGGTGAGGGGGTAGGGCGGCCGGGTGGATTTGGTGACCCATCATGTTTGGGGGCTGGAACGCACGCCGCTCAGGCGAACCCTCATTGTGACGTAAAATGTTTCTCTCTCTTGTCCGCCGTCTCGTTCCCGGACTGAAATGTCAAGAGGTACACTGAGGATTCTGATAGAATGTGACAGAAGACTTGTTGATTGATGGAACATGAGGGACACAAACGATCATATGAAAAATTACTTTAACCTCAATCTTCTCCAGCAACTTTCAAGTCTGGACTTTATAGTGTAATATTACAGGAAATTTCCTTATTCAATTTGAAACCCTGTATAAAGCAGAACTTTAACCCGTTGTGTATGTCACTCCCTAAAACAGACTACAATCTGGACTTGAGTCTGAACAGAAAATAAAAATTGTAAACACGTTTCATATATTACAGGTAGTCTCTTCTACAATAAAACTCTCTGTCAACTGCCCAAAGAGCATTAATTAATTAAGTATGTATTGCTAAAAACAAGAGTCCTACACATTAAATTGAAGTACATGTATTTCAAGAATTTCTATTTATGAGTCCAATCTTAATATTATGATCACAGGACATGGGACTCGCACATAGACTGATCACTGAGAGTGACCAATTTCTACTCAGTATATTATTGTATTTCTATGCAAATCAAAGCTGTGTGCTTCTGAAACCTTGCTGCACTGTACAATGACACAGGTTCCGGTTGCGTTCGCTCGAGACCATCTTCTCTGTGTTGACAATCGTTAAAGCTTGGCTGGTAGGAAAAGTGTGTGTATGTGTACATGTCACAATATCAGTATAAAGCTTTATACCCTGTCAGATCAATATGGAATAGTCTGGACCAATCAAAAGTGCTGAATGGGAGGGGACACAGCGACTGACAAATCTTGAGTGCTCTGCTGGCACAGAAAAGTGGGGAAAAAAATGATCAGAATCTTTAACATGGTGATTAAAAATTCTGTCAGAAATGGTGGGATAAAAGACAAAGTGCCACTAAATGATCCGGGAACACTTGCCCTAATTACAGTTATTTTAGTGGTCCAAAAAAAAACCATTTTAAATGAAAAGGTTAGCGTCTCATACCAGAGGTCCAATCTAACAGATCAAATAATGAGTATGTTGCACTGTCAATTTAAACTGCCACAAAACAAACTCATGAAATTTTAATATGCAAAACACCTGGTCATAATGTGATACCGTTAAACTTGATCTTCCTTGTGATTTTTACAAACATTTTCATTACGTGCGTCACATTGTTGAAAATCAATGTTCAAAATTTGCAAATGAAAAATTATTATAATAGATACCGAGTCTAGTTTGTGATGAAAAATAAAACTCGGAAATTTACCCAACCGTGAAAAAAATAATGTTTATACCAGTACATGATTAGTGACACAGTACAGGGCACTTGAATGTTTGGTAGTTGTAGACTGCAGTTATCTGCAGTATAAATTACTACATAACTATCTATTATAGTAGCTTATTTAATCTATAACTCAGGTTCAATGGTATTTCTATAACAGGTATAACTCAGCTTCAATGGTTTATCTATGACAGGTTTTACTCAAGTTCAATGATTTTTCTATAACAGGTATAACTCAGCTTCAATGGTTTATCTATGACAGGTTTTACTCAAGTTCAATGGTTTATCTATGACAGGTTTTACTCAAGTTCAATGGTATTTCTATAACAGGTATAACTCAGCTTCAATGGTTTATCTATGACAGGTTTTACTCAAGTTCAATGGTTTTTCTATAACAGGTTTTACTCAAGTTCAATGGTTTATCTATAACAGGTTTTACTCAGGATCAATGGTTTATCTATGACAAGTTTTACTCAGGTTCAATGGTTTATCTATGACAGGTTTTACTCAAGTTCAATGGTTTATCTATGACAGGTTTTACTCAAGTTCAATGGTATTTCTATAACAGGTATAACTCAGCTTCAATGGTTTATCTATAACAGGTTTTACTCAGGATCAATGGTTTATCTATGACAGGTTTTACTCAGGTTCAATGGTTTATCTATGACAAGTTTTACTCAGGTTCAATGGTTTATCTATGACAGGTTTTACTCAAGTTCAATGGTTTTTCTATAACAGGTTTTACTCAAGTTCAATGGTTTTTCTATGACAGGTTTTACTCAGGTTCAATGGTTTATCTATAACAGGTATAACTCAGGTTCAATGGTTTATCTATAACAGGTATAACTCAGGTTCAATGGATTATTTATGACAGGTATAACTCAGGTTCAATGGTTTATCTATGACAGGTTTTACTCAAGTTCAATGGTTTATCTATGACAGGTTTTACTCAGGTTCAATGGTTTATCTATATGGATTTGTATAACATGATTTACTCAGATTCAATGCTTTATCTATATGGATTTGTATAACAGGATTTTCTCAGATTCAATGGTTTATCTATATGGATTTGTATAACAGGATTTACTCAGATTTAATGCTTTATCTATATGGATTTGTATAACAGGATTTTCTCAGATTCAATGCTTTATCTATATGGATTTGTATAACATGATTTACTCAGATTCAATGCTTTATCTATATGGATTTGTATAACAGGATTTACTCAGATTCAATGGTTTATCTATGTGGATTTGTATAATAAGTTATAATATTTATAATACAGTAACATTGTCAAATATTCAAACTAACAAATTAATTCAGAAACACTGCTTCTCGAGTCTACTACCATCTGCAGGCGAGACAGAAAATTATGAGCCTACCATATCAGCTTTTAGTTGATAGAATTGATTTAAGGACGTATAAAGAAGACAAAGAGGTTACTTGAGGGATAAATAGAGCCTGGTCTGTTTCAGATGACTGACATACATGAAGAAACGCATAGAAACAGCCTTCCTTAGTGTGTATAATTTGTTTACTCAAAGTAAGTCTTTTTAATTCTATGGAGGTGAATTTTAAAAATGAAAATCTATAATGATTGCCTTCCGAGTGGGAAGTATAGATTTACGATTTCATTAGGTTTACCCTGAGGGATAGGTAGGCATGGATTGTCGTCGCTGTACAATCATGGTCCTAGCGGTGTGACGGATTACAACACAGAACCGGCGTAACAGACGATGGGGCGACAGCTGCTGGTTCAACACGAACGACTGTATCCTCAAAAGACCTGCCTCTCTGAAAGTGATCTCCCTTGTTCCCTCCACTTCCTGTAGGATCTGTGCAATGTGGTGGTAGCGCCTTGCTTGGGACGTGGCCGCTCCGGTAATGAAGCCCTGCAGCATTGTGTGTGTCACCGTGTACGATGACTCGTTAACCATGTGGGCAATGGTGTCCAGCAGGGTCAAAAGGTCACGATATTCGTCTCTTTGGGTCAGCTCCACATAGGCCCAATGATGGCATTCTTCATAAAAACGTGCTTGAAGCTGGCGGAAAAGAATGCGCAAGGACTGGGCCACTCTCCTAGGTACCATGGGTCTTTCATCTCTGATCACTCTTGTGCCAACAGGATAACCCTGAAATATTTCTTCCCTAGCAACATCATCCCTGGCCATCTGTTCCCTAGCAACATCATCCCTGGTCATCTCTTCCCTAACAACATCATTACTGGTCATCTGTTCCCTACCAAGATCATCTGGGGTCATCTCTTCCCTAGCAACATCATCCATGGTCATGTCTTCCCTAGCAACATCATCCCTTGTCATCTCTTCCCTAGCAACATCATCCCTTGTCATCTCTTCCCTAGCAACATCATCCATGGTCATCTCTTCCCTAGCAACATCATCCATGGTCATCTCTTCCCTAGCAACATCATCCCTTGTCATCTCTTCCCTAGCAACATCATCCATGGTCATCTCTTCCCTAGCAACATCATCCCTTGTCATCTCTTCCCTAGCAACATCATCTGTGCTTCTGGTCGTTCTCGCCCCAGTAATGTCTTCGTCGACCTCTGACCCCTCCGACCGATGGATGCCCTCCCGGGAGATAATACTGCCTGCTAACCAGCACACCCATCTAAATGCCTGGTTCCACAATGCTGACACACTCAGTGTTGAATTATCACTGCCTTCTGAATTGCCAGCTGGGACTGAATCTCGCAAATTATGATGTCTAGGTAATGTAAAGGGTTCCTCTAATGCTGTAGGTCCGCCATCAACATCATCCGGATATCTTTCTCTGTATAACCTCCAATCTAATCCGGTAACATCTGGTGAACCATATACCCCAGGATAAGCCTCCAAACCTTCACCTCTATAGACAACAGGCGTTGTCTCATGTTGGTATTCAACATGGCCTCCATGTATAACATGATTACTATATTGTATGTCATTTTCAGTCCTAATGCCAGGGTTAACAGTACTTTGGTTTGGTGGTTGAGCTGGAGGGGCAGTGCCATAACTTTGTTGAAAAGCTGGAGGGGCAGTGCCACGACTTTGTTGAAAAGCTGGAGGGGCAGTGCTACGACTTTGTCGAAAAGCAGGAGGGGCAGTGCCATGACTTTGTTGAAAAGCTGGAGGGGCAGTGCCAAGACTTTGTTGAAAAGCTGGAGGGGCAGTGCCATGATTTTGTTGAAAAGCTGGAGGGGCAGTGCCATGACTTTGTTGAAAAGCTGGAGGGGCAGTGCCATGACTTGGTGGTAGAACTGATGGCAATATGCCAATATTTACTGGTAAGACCGATGGAACCATGCCACAGTACGTATGAGCTATGCTATGATTTTGTGACGATACTGAAGGTGTAACAACATGGTTTGGAAACCAGTTCCTACAAGTCACCCTGGTGGTTTCTAACTGTCCAAAGTGAGCAGGTTCATGGTTCGAAAGTGGACAACTGTATACGCCAGTTTGATGATCAAACGTCCTATCCACCCCTGAATAGGAGGACGCCACACTAGTATTTGTAGAGGGATGTGGACCTTCTTGACATTCTCTACCTTGTAGTGATCCACTAGTCTGCTGCTGTTGATAAACAGGATAAGAATTGTGGCCACGAACCATTGTTTGATAGACAGAATTATCAATCTCACTCTGATATCTCTGTTCTGATGACTGACCAATCATATCTCTCTGCTGATTAGTCATGTGACCACCCCTTTGACCTATATACGAGGGTACCGTCTGTATTTCAGTATTTTCACTACCACTGTAGGTTTGTCTCTGATCGCTTGGTGCTGCATAATCTATGTATGTTCCTTGGACAAACTGGCTATGTCTTGGTTGGTGATGCATTGG
This sequence comes from Mimachlamys varia, assembly GCA_947623455.1. NCBI lineage: Eukaryota > Metazoa > Mollusca > Bivalvia > Pectinida > Pectinidae > Mimachlamys > Mimachlamys varia. The sequence goes on from OX392536.1 coordinate 5,122,995, forward strand.
ACGATGCTGAATATTTCCAGTGTTGTAGGGATGGAAACGCCCTTCATTGTGAAGTTGTGACAACAATGGCCCTTGCAGTTGTTCAGAATATTCCGCCATGGCAGCAGAGTCTTGCAGCGAGGTTGTAGGGAAATGTTCCTGATGCTGATGATTTAGTTCTTGAGGAACATGACCGTAACTGTTCCCAGAGGTTGGTTGGTTTCTATGCTCTGGTTGTTGGTGAGAAACTACATGTTGAGGGATATAGAGATACTCTCCTGGACAAACCTCCAACGCACATCCGTCTATTCCTGCTTCTCGAAACATCACAACCTGACGCCCAACTGGTACAAAGTTACTGGGCATCATTTCAATAGCCAGTGAACTGCCTGATATCACTGGCATGGCCACTGGTACAGGACCAACACCTTGCATAGCAGAAGTTCCAACAGTCCAACCACTCGCCATTTCATTGCACGATCCCCAACAGAGTACTGCAAACTTTTCTCATATGTGTAAAGAAGTAATTTGCTAAACTGCATGCTTGTTTTGTTGCTAAGCAATCTACAGAAGACACCATCAAAAGTAACAATTACATTGTGACATCATCACAAATAATGATGACATCATCAACAATGAACTTCTGAGGTCAACTGAGTTCATTCTATTGTGACATCACAAAGCTTACTTTCCCGTACTTTCTTTGGGCTACAACCATAGCAGCCATTTGATGCAGCATTCTTTGATTGAAATAATGCTCAAAATCTGTCTGATGCCCCATAATGTTGATAAGACTCCTAATGGTTTTTTACATAATGTGATTAGCTTGTACGGTTGATTTAAGATCTTTTTACCCCAAACAATTACATTTTCAATAGCTGTTGTCAAATTGTTCTAATTTTTTCCATCCTTAAGAAAAAAACTTTCAATAACATGATTTCAGTAATTTTTATAAAAAGAAGAGCTGTGATGATATTGTTTTAACGTCCACTGAAAGTCTTTCTCAACACTTTATCATTTCTATTTTTAGATATGACATCATAATTATGCAAATAAAGTTCTGAAAATTTGATAAAATTTACAAATAACTCTTTCAAAACAATTCGTGCATTTCAATTTCAATATCACTCTTAACGAACAGATCTATGGTGTTCATGGAAATGACGAGACTTTTTGACAGTATAGATGCTTGGAGAACAAAGATTTTTGCATTTCATAGTCATGTTATTTCATTTTTCTAATTTTCTCCGGTTTTGTTTTCCCAAAATATCTGTTCTCTATCATGTTGAATTAATACTCAAACAACTGAAAATAGACAGAAATACCCACAGGTATAACTCTTAAAATCAGGTAACATTTTATCTGACACTTCAAATATCTTAAAAGATATACGTAACTATCAACTGCTTAACTTAAGCTTATCAAATTACAACTTTTAATAACAGAAGATGTCGGAATAATTTTTGACATTTTGACTGACATTAATAAAGAAAAATATAGCTACGGCAACACTATGAAAGATTGTTGTTGTGTTAGTTAGGAAATGGTGAGCAGTTGACAATATTCACCATTCCAAACATGTGCAATACCAGCCGTCATTAGCACTGGGAAGCGGCAAGTCCTTTATAAGCCAGAGCTGTTAATTAACTCTCCCCGACTAAATTAGTTTCAGCATTGAAAACAGCCATTCTATCTTAAACATTTGTGTACGCCCGAGATGAATCAAGCTCCGGGAAAAGTGAAATGACATCACCGCTGTTAACCTAATGGAAAACCCGCGAGTTGATGTTTAGGTCTCGAGACAGAAACCAACAGGTAGATCATAATGATGGTGAACTAAAGCTTGATTTTATTATCATATTTATAAGCTAGACTAAGTTATTCTATCAGAGAAATATCTAGTACTTTGGGGAACGGCGGGGTGTGAAGGGGTTGGGGGTTTGGTCTAAGATCCATAGGTTCAGACACTTACATCAAAGTGTGTTAATTGTTCATGAACCATGAAAACATGTTATATAAGAACCAATGAATATATTTTCAGTGTTGCAAGTTGTTCAAAGAGACAGAAAATCAAATTTTGTGAACCAGAAAATAGTTCACATTTAGTGAAGATATCAATCATAAGAGCTTGAGAATTGGATACTAGTTTTACAAAATATAACTACATGGACAGAAATCCACCTTGTGAACCAGGGATTTAGTCATTAGTACAAGTGTTATAGGTTGTTCATAAGGTTGTGAATCAGGGACTACTTCAGGGTTATAACAAATTTTCATCTAGAAATCTATTCTGTGAACTAGTTATCTGTTCACCAAGAAATCTCTTGTGAACCAGTGACAAATACACCCAGATCTATCACATGAACCAGTGTTACCAGTTATCAGTTCACCCAGAAACCTATCATGTGAACCAATGAACAGTTTACTCAGAAATCTATTTGATGAACCAGTTATCAGTTCACCTAGAAATCTATCATGTGAACCAATGAACAGTTTACTCAGAAATCCATTGTGTGAATGACTGATTTTTTTCACCCTGAAATCTATGTTGTGAACCAGTGACCGATTCAGCAGTGTATCATGTTGTTATTTCAGAAGTTAATCTTGTGAACCAGTGGTTAGATGAGCAGTATGACCATTAGATTGTCAGTATTAGACTCAACCTTCTTATATCTTTACTGAGGATAACAAACAGCCCCAGGGCTATGAGATGCTCTCCCTCACATAAAACCTATCCAATGTAACAACAACTATTGTCAAATCCTATAGAAAACTGACATACAGCAGTAGCTCCACCTGTGAGCGGTTCAACCACTCTGCCACACTGTCAAATCCTATAGAAAACTGACATACAGCAGTAGCTCCACCTGTGAGCGGTTCAACCACTCTGCCACACTGTCAAATCCTATAGAGAACTGACATACAGCAGTAGCTCCACCTGTGAGCGGTTCAACCACTCTGCCACACTGTCAAATCTTATAGAGAACTGACATACAGCAGTAGCTCCACCTGTGAGCGGTTCAACCACTCTGCCACACTGTCAAATCCTATAGAAAACTGACATACAGCAGTAGCTCGACCTGTGAGCGGTTCAAACACTCTGCCACACAACCCGATCAGCAGCCGTATCTCTGTATAATTCATGCCTAACCAATGAAGACGATTGTTTACTAACTCACTACCGGCATATGATTTTCTAATGCTGCCTGTGTATGTTCAACCTCTCAACCTTTTGTTTACCAACAAACGTTTGTGCATGCATCCCACAGTGTTTACAGAGAATGACTGTGTGTGTGCGTGTACGTGTGTGTGGCGTAGCGCCACGCAACTGGGATAATAGATACTGACCTTCTGCGAGCCCTCGGTGTGTTGCTGCGATCTAAGGACGTCCTACGAAGACTTGCAGCTCTGCGCCTCACTCCGCCAATCCTGGCGCTCTCTGTCAGCGCTTCCCGGTTCTGTGAAGGGGGTGGACTCGGAGAGTTGGTCAAATCAATGTAACTTCCCGAGGTTTTCCGTCGCTTTCGACTTGGGCTCTCACTCTGAAAGTTGTACAAGCAAGCCATTATATGCTTCCGTTTTCAATCAGTCAGTAGTATTGATTGTATTCCTGGCCACAGCTGAACCAGCAAGCTCAAGTTATCAACCTAACATTCTCTATTCCTTCCTACGATCCTCTCTCTATCTCTCTCCACCAATCAATGCTCTTTGTTCTCCACACAATGCTGTTTATTACTCATTGTTTCATTGTATGCCTCCCTCTCCCTATCTGTCTATCATTAATATCTGGGTATTTTTGTGTATTTAGAGTGACACATGCTAAAATTATTCCAGTTTACGGCTAATCTTTCCATCTTGTTTGTCTGAAGGCTTTGTTCTATATTAAACATAAACACTGTAAATTTCTGTTTTATGGTCTTGTTTGTCCAATGCTTTCTTCAGTAAATAGCCTTTCTCTCTGCTACGTTCAGTCTATCTTATTTATCTGAAGGCTTTTCTATGTAGATAACAATGCGCTCTGCTACCTTCAGTCTATCTTGTTTATCTGAATGCTTTGTTCTGTAAAAGCACTCGAGTCCCGATACTTAACCACAGGTATGCAAATTGTGTGCTCTATCTATATACATGTACCAACATAGTTCAAAACTCAAACGTATGACTGTACTAATATGTCTCCGTTGCTTCAAACGGGAGCCGCCACCAATCCAAATCATACACAATAATGCAGGCAAACAAAAAAATCTTAAAAACCATAAGTACCGTTTTTCCATGTAAACCCCTCAATTCTATCAGTAATTCTTTCTACAATGCTTCCACAAGGTCTCGGACTAAGCCTTAAACAGGATAACAGAAATCAGCCGGCTTTTTCTTTGTTTTTGTTGTTTGAGGTACTTTAAATTCCAGATTCATGATTCACTCGCGGCCACTGTGTGTAGGTAAGGACAGGGTACAGGGTATAGACAGAAATCAGTCCTTTGTTGTCTAACTTACCATCAGATTTGGACATCGGGGACAAAACCACATGTGATTACACACCGGGTATTGATCTAAACTTTGATCGGCTGTGGAGGGTTAATCACTTTTCAACCTGACATAGTCATGACAACATAGTATTCTTTGCATGGTGTTCTAAAAAAATATTACGTATAAGAATAGGCAGGAGTTAATTCCTAATCTAAATGTTTTAATTTTCATTTTGATAAAAAGAAATTTAATTGTTTCATGCAAAGGTGTTTTTGAGTAAACCGGGTTCAAGTAAGTGAGGTTTTACTATATTAAAGAATATTTCAAATAGATCTCTAGTTTGTATTCCAATAAATTGTCCAGGTAAATATATGCAGGTGCACAAAGAGACACCATTTTTGTAAACAAAACCTACAGTATTTTTGAAAATATTGTAAACAAAATCTAGACTGTTTTAAAATCTATTTGCCTTTGGGTGTTTATCAGTGTGACAGGTAAGGCACACAGAAAGACATGTTGGCCATGTATCAACATTTGCACAAGCTATGAGGCATGTTATGTAATCTATTCATAGGTAGAATAGTATTTTTAAATGTCAAAATTTCACAAATTCAATTTTTATAATTTTTTGAAATTTTAAATCTGAAACCGTGCACATACATGTAGATGACAACTGTGCAGGTTCTGTGAGCTAGGATATATAGCTATACAGAATCAGACCTTACACAAATTTTGAACTTATATTGGTCATATACAATTTATATACACTTTATTCATGTCAGTTATTTTTACCAGCATATACTTCATATGTATGTGGCTGGTATATATACAAGCTTTGACCTTTAACTTATGCTAACGACAACCCAGCGCCCGACTTTTCATATCTCTGGTCCCTCCATCATCGCCAGGGCCGGCCGAGTTTGGGGGAGGAGGGATCTTTCCTATCTGTCACTGGGGTAGGGTTAGTGGGCCAAGATTTTGTTTTCTGATTGGTAGAAAGTTCCCATAGTATTTTCTCCCTTGTTTTCCTCGGTGACCTCATTCTCCAAACACATGTGTGTACACTGTACACAAGCAGTTCTTTCCCCGTTTTTATTCTCCTAGTTCATGACTGCAATTTAAATTTAAATTTATTTTAAGCTGCATTGTATGGCCATTGTGCCCAGGGAGGGGATCGGGGAAGGCGAGCTGTGTTGCCTACCTTTTGTGTGCTGGCATGTGAACCCTGGGGCATGGCATTGTTAGTGCTGAGAGGACCGTGGTCAATGCCCACTCCTACAAGTGACCTATGTCCAGCTACCAGAGTTTGGCCTTGTGGTCAATGCTATAAAGCCCGGAGCAGTCTCTCTGGTCAGAAACCCTTTGGATATGCCGCCCTCTAACCCCTATATTGTAATTCCCAAGTAGGCATGACCCAGATCTCGAGTAGCTGGTGTACTGTTGGCATTCAAGGATGACAATGCTGATATCCCGGGGAGGGGTGTCTCGTTTGTTTCCCTATCCTTAGAGTCATTAGTATGAGTCAAGGGAGCTTATCTGCCAGATCTCGGCCAGGGCTCACAGTCCCCCTTTCTGCCTAACAACCCAGCTAACCCAGTCTTTATCAGCCAGGCTACTCCACATAAAGGAAATGTCACACAATCCATCTGGAAGGGCCTACAACAAAACATTCCCCCTGGAGTACACTCATCAGTTACCTAGCATAGGACATCAGGAAGGACAGAATGTGAAAAGGAAGAACAAAATCTACTGAAGATCTGCAGATATCTATATTATGGCAGGTTGTCAAAAACCGACTGAGCCATCTAACATACTGGAAGATCTATAGTTAAAATTTTCCTGTTAGGCAAAGATTAGGAAGTACAGAACGAGAAAAGGACAAATACAGTTTTACATAAAGCAAAAGATATCTACCAGCTGTCAGTCATTGATTAGGAAGTACAGAGAGAAAAGGACAAATAAAAATCATAATGTAATCCTAAATCAGATCGTATGTTCAGAAAAGGATTAGGAAGTACACACTGAGAAAAGAATGATTGTGGTTTCAAATTACAGCCCTAAAAAAATCCATAACTATAATAAAGCAAAAAAAAAGAAGAACAGACTGAAAAAGGGACGAATGCAATCTACACCACAGATCCATATACCTAGAACCGAATCAGGCTCCAGCTGAAAAAGCCATAACTAATACAACAAATAAAAATTTAAAGATCTTGAGATAGTCACAGAGGTACAGAAAGTCCCATAAAAACATATACAAGATGTCGGCTGATATTTCACTGACGCTTTATTCAACTTTGCTATAAATTTCTCATTCAGTATCATACTAAAAAAATATCGCAACGGTTTACTGTAGACAGCTAATAATAGCCCTTGATGAAGCCAAGCCACTTTCTTTATCATAAGGAAATATGTCATTCTCGCTCCAGTAACCTAGGTGAGTCGAAGCATTCAAAACCCAATATATTTAAATGAGCTACAATCTACCTGGTATTTCCGGTTCATTCCAATGGTATAGGCTCATGAAATCCCAAGGTTTGTTGACAGTGTGACGGCTGCCAGCCAGGCGTTTTCTATACTCTATTTACCGTACAAAGGGTTTCGAAACCCTTACACCCGCCAAGTAAATTATTGTTAGAATCAGATCACACAGGTTTTACATGGAGGCTGTCTTTTTATTCATGATGGAAACTATATTTTTCGTTTCATGTACAAGATCAAGATGACTAGTCGTTGATTTGCGGCGAATAGTTATAATAACGACAATGACATAAAAAAAATCTTTAATACAATATACGGGATATCAACCGTGCTTGTTAGCTTTCAGTTCAGTATGTTCATAATTAATCCTGTTTTAATTATTAAATATGTGCGCACACACACACACACACACACACACACATACTTGACAGGCCACATAGCCTCCAGAGGCATAAGCACAAAGGAATCCTTTTTCGTGAGAAAATTATCATGTACATGTCGCTAGGCCTGAGGCTCAGTATGAAATATGCCTCAACGAATACTGACAAGGCCTAGTAAGCTACACAAGTTTTCATCGAATACTGACAAGGCCTAGTGAGCTACACAAGTTTTCATCGCTTGGATAGAAATTCATCAAATAAATAAACGTGTGTGCCAGGCAAAAATATATGGTTTGGGTTCTTTATTTGAAAGTCAATTTTCTATCCTGTTTCCTATCTTGAAAGCCACATAGTTTTGGTCAACAATTCGGGCAGCTGGTTGTGTGGGGTTTATGTGGCAGCTTGTAGGAGTTGGCTGCTGTACTCGGCAGACTGGTATCTCAGCCAGGCTTGTGTTAGCAGTCCCGGTATTGATCATTCCCACATACAATATTCTCTCTCTCCCTCTCTCTATCCTTCACACAAGCCTTGCTGGCCTCCAGCACTCCAACGTTTACAGGGGCCACAAACGGGGAAATTCATCACCACTTACACAATTATAACACTAACCTATCAATGAAATTGCCGACATCATATATGAAAGAATTCATTTTGGTTGTAATAAAAATTGTACAAATGTAATGTATCAAAAGTGCAGGTGTATTTTCATTCGTGATATTATAAAAAACATATTTAAGTTTCCCTTTGGTGCCCCATTGGATACATGGTAACAGCTATTTATCTGTGTAAACCACACAAGGGTGGATTCCAATTAGGGCCAAGTTTCAAAGCCTTTCTGGAAGAATAACTCCGGCTTTTTAAGATGTTTTACAAATGTGGACAACTGTACAGGGTTTGCTGAAAGGCTCGTTGAACTTTTCAATTTTTATCTCCCTTTGTGTCTCTCTCTTAGGTTCTGAGTGGAGGCTCAAAACCAGGTTACAACCAGCACAATCAATGACCTATAAACATTTATTGATTTCCAAAGTAGAAAGCTACCAGCGAAACAGAAAATAGCAACATTCTCCTTAATTTCTCATGTCAAAATTAGAATTTTGTTTCCACAACTTCACACAGCAGGCGAAATTCAGGTTTCTTCATTCGATCTGCCTCAAATTTGGCCGCAGCAGTGCATGCCGTTAGAAAATGCATCTCCGACAGAAATACTAAAAGCCTTTACTAAACATCGGTTTCGCAGATATTCAATATTGCCTCACAATAACAGCTGCCCAACATGTTTTTATGTCGAGAACAAAATATTTTTTTTATTCTTGCAGGTATCATATACATGTAGATCTCTATATAATTATGCATAGCCTTTGAAACAAAGTTGCACAAATTTCAGTCAACGTTCATCATGAAACGAGAGGAATCTGTAGCCCCATGAAAATCATGTTAGCGTGTTACATACAAAATGACTAATTTTATGTATATTTATGTATATATAGACAGCTGATTATAAAATGCTAGTAAATCTAAATTATGCAGCAGTAACAATTTAAACCTCAAAATAACTCGACATTTATAGCTAAAGTTTTAAAAGGGACCATTAGAACATCTAAATATATCATTATTACAAATTTATACATTAAGCATCAAATATTCAATTTGGATATATATAATCCATACATATTCTGCACAGACCAAATACTTTTATGCCTTCAACACAATTCACCATAGAAATATATCATAGACCTAACACACACAATATCACTTGTATGGAATATGTCAGAACAACCAGCTTGACAAAAGAAACCAGCTAAGCTTCAAGTATTTCTTACACATTTGATCATATTGTTTGTGTAAACAAATAAGAATACTTGATATTCAAATAATCTACCAAATAATTATAACCAACGAGGCAGCACCCTCCCTGGCCCCGGGCATGGGGCTCCACACTGGATCCATGTGGCTTTCAAATCTCTTCAGTTTGCACAAAAAGTACCTTGTATTTTAAAGTTGCTATAAAATTGTCCATGAAACTTGATGTATCACCTCTGATTGTGTGGTAGTAGAAGCACCATGGCTGAGATGATGGTGTGTTTGTTCCTGTTTAAATTGACTCCATAATCACCCGTCTTTTAAAATTTACCATGAACCATCACCAGAATCCCAACAGACCTTGCGTGAGACATCTCCAATAATTGTGTATTGTCTTTCAGGTTTCTGATCTGGTTATGTGAAGGTTGTCTTAACTACTAATAGAATAAGTCAAATTACTTTTGTTATCCACTTAGCAAAATTTGTTTGCAACAAAAAATTCAAAGCAATATTTTCTATACATGATCATTACAAAGTCATGTACTATGTATACAGTGTATCACAAGAATTTATAATATAGCCATCTTGAATTTTCAGCTTTAAACTCAGTTTTTTTTTTTTTTTTTCATATTTCATCTTTTTGGCTAAATACGTTTCAGATCCTTTTTTTCAGCAAGGGAGATAACTCTGTAGCGTGGCTGTGTTTGTGATGAGTAGGAGAGAAGGGAAATCAATACTAGGGATAGAAGACTCCCGTGGTGGAAGCTAAGCTACATTATTGATGCCCAACACCGGCTCTGTCGACTAGCTACACTCCAGTATTTACTTTTTCTATCTTGGATTTCAGCAGGATCAGAACCGAGTCCTGTGACAATACTGGTCTTTGGGCCCCTATCACATGATGCAATGCTATCCAATCCCGGAATCAAAGCACAATGGCCAATAAATTACTTCTGACAAAAAAACAATGGAAGCCAAAAAGTTCAATCAAAAAAAGTCCACGACAGGATCCTCCCAACGTCTGCATATTGATTCAACACATTTACAGAAACTCTGAATAGTTCTAGAATCTCAAAATATTGAGTTATCATTTTGACTGAACATACTTTAAAAATGTCCACATTCTATGAAGCCTACAACTGAATAACCCAGAAATTTACCTACTTATATGTTTTTATTTTGTGCAGATATTTTAGGGCTCGGTTCTTGTTGACTGCCCACAGAAATATAAGACTGATCAAATATTCAAAAGGGAAGGGAAAAAAAGGCTGCTGCCAAACTCACAAAGACCAGGAAAAGCCCTCCAGGAAATCTATCCTAAATTATTTGCTAACACACTGATTTATAAACCAAAATGAAAGCTTCATTGACCGGTTTCTTCTAAATGTAACTTTCTTAAAATAACACAGAATATGGACATAAGCTTGAAGAAGATGACATTGGTTGTGTTTTAGGGAGGTGGGGGAAGGGTGGGATGGGGATCTAAAACAGAACATTTTCACTAGAATTTTTTTCTTCTTGCATTTTATAATTTTACACAATGCAATATTCATGAAACAATTTGCTTAAAGTGTTCACCATAGTAACAGGATGAGACATTTTTCATATTTTTTTTTTTTTATAAATTGACAGTATTTGATGCACGGTGCCACGGCCAGATTATGGTGCCGAGAGGACGACTCCAGTGTGTGTACAATTTCCTACAGTTAAGGCCTGAACAGCATGACATTAATCAGGCACTTCCTTTGTGTAACCACCAACACATATGTTTAATTCCACGTACTTGAAAGACGACAAAACGGTATCCAGAGAGGAAAGTGTATAATGAAATGTACTCTGGTGAACGTGAAATTCATCTCAACATGTATTTAGATGCAAAATTTCAATGTGTTTCAAAAAAGATAGAATAAAATACTGACTTTCCTTGATATTTTGGCAGGAGAAAGACTTTCCTTGATATTTTGGAAGGAGAAAAAATTAATCTTTTCATCATTAAAGTATTTTTGTTGATTCTGCCTTATTGAATCAACTCAAACATTTGTTTAGCTCGTCATCACCTTATTGTACCAACCAAAAGTTTGTTTGCCTCGCCCTTGCTTGATTGTAACAACCTAAGAACCTAGAATTTGTTTGGCTTGTCCTTGTCTGATTGTAACAACCAAGAATTTGTTTGGCTTGCCCTTGTCTGATTGTAACAACCTAGAATTTGTTTGACTCGCCCTTGCCTGATTGTAACAACCTAGAATTTGTTTGGCTTGCCCTTGTCTGAACCAAGAATTTGTTTGCCATGCCCTTGTCTGATCGTAACATCTTAGAATTTGTTTGGCTTGCCCTTGACAGATCGTAACAACCTAGAATTTGTTTCTTGTCCTTGTCTGAAGCAAGAATTTATTTGGCTTGCATTTGTCCCGTTATAACAACCCAGAATTTGTTTGGCTTGCCCTTGTCTGACTGTACCAATCTAGAGTTTGCTTAGCTCGCCTGGCCTGGCTGTACAGATTGGAACCAAGCGATATTTCAGCTTGCCCTGAAGCTAAAATCAATGGGCATTTCAGTCTGTCATACCCGGGTATATCAATATTATCAGAAATTCATTTCATAAAAATGTGTGCTCAGAATAAAAAAATCACATTAAAAAATCAACAGGTATGTCTTTATGCTGGTAGCCCTACACTATTGATCTAAATCAATAATTGGAGGACTACTGGGGTACTTGAAGGGCACAGGGGTACCTGAGGGGTTCATACGTGTTTGTAAAATATACAGTATTAATACTTAAGCCGAATGTTGCGAAAAAAAAAAAGATTTTCAAAATAATAAATTTTTCACTATTTTTCTTTCACCAAGGTACAATAGAAGGCAAATTTAAGCAATTTTTATGTTTGCCATTTTCTAAAAATGCAATTCATTTTCAGCATTTTCAAGATTACAGCATAAATTGCGATTTTATAGGTTGACAAGCATTAGTAATACATTAGAATATATTTTAGATCAGAATTTGTTCTGCTGCTTTACCAAATCATCTAATAATGATCACAAAGCAGGCTTACCATTAATTTCAAGCCATGTATGACATCATAATCCAAAGGTTTTGGTTTGGTTTATTTTGTTATACGTCCAATTAACAGCCAGGGTCATTTAAGGATGTGCCAGGTTTTGAAGATAGAGGGAAGCCAGATTACCTGAAGAAAAACCACCGAGTTACAGTCAGTACCTGGCAACTGCCCCACGTTGGATTCAAACTAGCAACCCTGAGTAGGAGGGCTAGTGGTAGAATGTCGGGACACCTTAACTTCTCTGCCACTGCGGCCCAGGGGTGGAGGGCTAGTGGTAGAATGTTGGGACACCTTAACGATTCGGCCACTGCGGCCCAGAGGTGGAGGACTAGTAGTAGAATGTTGGGAGACCTAAACGATTCGGCCACTGCGGCCCAGAGGTGGAGGACTAGTAGTAGAATGTTGGGACACCTTAACGATTCGGCCACTTCGGCCCAGAGGTGGAGGGCTAGTGGTAGAATGTCGGGACACATTAACCACTCAGGCCGCGGTAGCAGAGTGGCCGACTGTATATAGAAAAGAAACTTTATCTGGTGACAGCCAGGGAAGGCTAAAATTGGTACTCCTCCTTTTTGGCAGTTTGAGAAGTATGGTGACACATTTACATTAAAGGCAACATGTAAAGAAATGTTCAAGAACAGATAAGGGGACTCCGGAAACGTGCTAAGAAATAATCAGCATTACGGCCCGATGTTCAAGTTTTTATTCTCAACAGAATGTTTCCTTTATAGTTTGATTTAGACAAGTTGTGTATAATTAGTGCAAAAATAGATCTAGATAAAATAATTATCTCCAAGGTCTGGTCTGTAAGCTAATCAGTTTTGCAATAATAAGGTCATGGTCTGAAATTAGCATAAGCATCGACAAATACAAAGATTCAATTTAGGTTTGACTATGAAATAAATCAGCTGTGCAATACAGCAGGGGGAAAAACGCCAACAGAATACTGCATGTACAGATTGTCTAACTTGGCCATTCTATAGAAACAAGCTGAACTGGTTATCATTTCAAAGCATCCCACCAAATTGATCTCCCTTAGCTCACTACACAAAAATCTATTTCGCACTGCGTTTGCGAGTAAGGCACCACACTAACCATCGTGCCTGCGTACAAAACTAACCAATACTGATCCAATATGACTTTCACTGCAAATAAACACGAGATCAATCGGGCGCTGCATGCAAACCGATACAATGTCAATCCCTATCAAATACTAAACAGTCGCAGTTTGCATGTATTCAAAAAAGAGAAACGACCACAAATTCAAAGTGACTTTGCCTGTGAACAAACGTAAAATCAATCAGACGCTGCATCATTCTGTATCTGAAACACAAAATCAATCTGATCGAGCCTTAGTAGGACATGCAAAAAACCCATTCGGGGCACGATCAGCCGTCGTACATCAGTAGAGAACAACACAAAATCAATGTGGCTTTGCCTGCGAGCAGCATGCACCACCTCTAGTTTGATTTTGCCTCCCTCTGTACATGTGGACCGCTGATGCATGCGCGAGTTGGGAAGGTGAGTACTAACCTTTCTGCCTGAGTCCTCCGAGATCATTTCCACGGCGGCTGCGCATAGCTGGGCCGCGTTCTGCATTGGCTGTTGATGAAGCACAGGCTGATGGTGGTGGTAGATGTGACTGTAATTGTTCTGCAGATCTGGTGGTTACAAAATGAAAATTACCGTTAACCTTCTAAAATTTCATCGAATCAATACAGGGCTGATCAATATTTAGCTAAAGCAGACAGGAAATACACACACAGGCCAGCGAAACACACATACACACACACACAGAAACAAATTACACTCATACAGAAGCCAGCAAAACACACATTCACACAGCGACACGCAAACACACAGAAACACACACACAGGCCAGCGAAACACACAGAAACACAAACACACAGAAAAAAACTCATACACAGACATAAATACACACATTAACAGACAAAATACACACATACACAGACATAAAAACACACACACAGACATAAATACACACATACACAGACATAAATACACAAAGATAGAGAAACAACCACAAACACACAGAGAAACACACACACAATTTGAAACACACAGAGAACATAGAAATAATGTATATAAAAAACAAAAATACAAACGGAACGAACATAAAAACATACTCGGAATACAGAAACACACACAGAGAAACACATATACACAGAAACACACTGGAACAAATACATACATACAGAGAAACACACACATACTCAGAATACAGAAACACACACATTCTCAGAATACAGAAACACACACATACTCAGAATACAGAAACACACACATACTCGGAATACAGAAACACACACATACTCGGAATACAGAAACACACACATACTCGGAATACAGAAACACACACAATCTCAGAATACAGAAACACGCACATACTCGGAATACAGAAACACACACATTCTCAGAATACAGAAACACACACATACTCAGAATACAGAAACACACACATTCTCAGAATACAGAAACACACACATACTCGGAATACAGAAACACACACATTCTCAGAATACAGAAACACACACATACTCGGAATACAGAAACACACACATTCTCAGAATACAGAAACACACACATACTCGGAATACAGTAACACACATACTCAGAATACAGAAACACACACATACTAGACAAAGTCACACACATACTAGACAAAGTCACACACATACTAGACAAAGTCACACACATACTAGACAAAGTCACACACATACTAGACAAAGTCACACACATACTAGACAAAGTCACACACATACTAGACAAAGTCACACACATACTAGACAAAGTCACACACATACTAGACAAAGTCACACACATACTAGACAAAGTCACACACAGCTCAACACTCCCTGTACATGTCATACATTTATACCAATAAAATATCCCAAAATATCAGAAAGGAAATGTGACAATTTCCTCTTATGCAACTTTTACTGAAAAATCTTTCCAAGCTAATACAAGCCCCAGCTTCATTGAGAAGTTTTCAGACAAATTTTATTCAGGCTATATATATATCATTTCATCGTGTAGCTTTGTACATACATTGAACCGTTTTTTGGCTTCAATGAAATGTTTGATGAACTATAAATAGCACCAGGCGACACTGACCAGCATGTATGGTAAGCTGTCAGGTTTTTCCTATCGCAGCCGTAATTTACTTGGCTCTCACTGCTTCAGGAATGAGGTAGACAACACGTTCACAACTACACACACTGTCTCTCTTCTTCATGTACTTCCCATCACAACCAGCTCTGTCAACGACCCGGCTTTATACAAAAGTCCTCAACATCTCATTTGAATATTCAAGCGGGGCTTAATTCAAACTGAAGCTCGCACCCACAAGCTTCAGCGATGGACTATTTCTGTGAAGAGAAGCCTCTGCAAATTAAAGCCTGTAGCCAACACTACTCTGTCTGTTCACTTCCTCTCTCAAAGAAGTCCAATAGCTTCCCTCATTCATGACTCCAGGAAGATACATCGGGCCTATATATATATGTCTACAGACAATAACAGTCGACTCCAAAAAACAAACCAACAACTGCATTTTCTGACAAAATAAGAGCCCACCAAATTTAACTTAGATGAGAAAACATCACAGATATATCAGCACCCTTTGTCTGCTGTAATAGTTAAACCATTTTACCCCCCCCCCCCCCCCCCACCCAATCTAAAGACATTTCTCTTTCTGGCATGCACCCAACACATTTTTGATAGTTTCAAAACTGACATGGAAGCGAATTTTCGACTAATTATTAACAAAAAAAAAGACTAAATTTAGATATTAATTTTTAATTCACCCAGGCCAGTACAATATACCATATTGTGAACATTTCGTTTTAGCGATTCAAGCCCTAAAGCTACTTGTAGGCAGCTTCTATATCATATCACCCGAATGATTAAATGGATATGAAATTATGTCATTTATATGCATCAAGAGATTATACCAAGCTTATTCAAACTGTCATCAGTCCGAGAGCGTATATTTATCAATGTGTGTCTCATCATACATCATTTTATGTTCACATGTGAATATACACAGGTTGTATGTAAAATGAATATGTGTGCTATGATATTATTGTACTGTTGTGTTTGTGTCAAAAAATTGGAAATCAGTCAATAGATGTAACCTCTTACTGTTATGAGTTGTGTACATAGATACGTAATTGTGACAACATCCAGTGTTTTTGCTACCAGATTTTAAAACAGCCTGTGCCTTATTGAATAAGGAAAACTAAAGTAGGATTTTCAGAAAAATTGGGAAATTATTCTTGAATTCTGCTTCATTTTGGGAAAATAGCACAAATTTTAAAAATTTCGAAAGAACATCAGGCGAGTTTCTTCAATGGTCATACAGTTACAGGTACAATTCCAACTGATCTCCTCTGGTTAAACAACTACAGGTACAATTCTGATTGTTTCCCTTAGTTGCAGTTTAGTTGGCATACAACTAAAGGAAACATTTCTGAATGTTTCCCTTGTAAAACAACTACAGGTAATAATTCTGAATGTTTCCCTTGTCATACAATTACAGGTAACAATTCTGAATGTTTCCCTTGTCATACAACTAAAGGTAACATTTCTGAATGTTTCCCTTGTCATACAACTAAAGGTAACATTTCTGAATGTTTCCCTTGTCATACAACTACAGGTTATAATTCTGAATGTTTCCCTTGCCATACAACTACAGGTAATAATTCTGAATGTTTTCCTTGTCATACAACTAAAGGTAACAATTCTGAATGTTTCCCTTGTCATACAACTAAAGGTAACATTTCTGAATGTTTCCCTTGTCATACAATTACAGGTAACAATTCTGAATGTTTCCCTTGTCATACAACTAAAGGTAATATTTCTGAATGTTTCCCTTGTCATACAACTACAGGTAATAATTCTGAATGTTTCCCTTGCCATACAACTAAAGGTAACAATTCTGAATGTTTCCCTTGTCATACAACTACAAGTTACAATTCTGAATGTTTCCCTTGCCATACAACTACAAGTGATAATTCTTAATGTTTTCCTTAGTTGTCATACAACTACAAGTAACAATTTATTATGTTTCCCTTGTCATACAACTACAGGTAACAATTCTGAATGTTTCCCTTGCCATACAACTACAGGTAATAATTCTGAATGTTTCCCTTGTCATACAACTACAAGTAACAATTCTGAATGTTTTCCTTAGTTGTCATACAACTCCGTTTATCAATTTTGAATGTTTCCCGTGTCATACAACTAGAGGTTACAATTTTAAAATTGTAACTTGATTTTACAATTCTAAATATTTCGCTGGTCATTAAACTACAGATAATAAACATCAACAGTGTTTCTCAAGTCATTTCACTGAATAATTCACTTTGATCTTACACTTAAGATGACAAATTTAATGTTCTCATGGAATAAAATTACAAGGATCAATCCATAAGTCTCTTTTGTCTTACTTCTACAAGTTAAAATATATACTTTACATGTTGATAATTTAACATTCCCAAGCTAAATTACAAGTAAGCTAAAAATATTCAAATAGAATTACAATGTAGTACCCTTTTTTTTCAACAAGTACAAGAAAACCTTTTGAAAAAGGGACATGATTAATGTCAGAAGAAAAAAATATTCTGAGCTTCAGCTTTGAAAAGAATATATACAGTATAGAACGTTTTTATAAACCAGCCATTCGTTTACACCCGTTCCTCTCACCAAGACAAACTGTGGTGAAAGTTCATGAGTTTGTAAGAATATTATCTGATATTATTTCCCTATAAATTAAAGGTTTACCTTCTGGGCAGGCCTTGGATTGTTGTAACTCCAGCGGGTGGGAACCATGTAACATCAGGAAAGAATCCATACCTCCACACTCTAACACTCTGTACACATGTGAACGTATAGTTCTGGCAAATCCAAACTGGGTTAACCCCCGACAACAAGTCTCAACTTTTTATCTCAACCAAAAGTTCAAAGACTCGCCTACGTATCGGAATGAAAACAAAATCGTTCAGGTAATGGAAGTAGGAAGTGCAGTCAAAGAGTTTTTACAAGTCAGCTGTAATTTGGCGTATGACTCGGGTCATGTCACACACAGCTAAACACATGGTCTGAGTCAACCCCGCGCACACACCGCCTACGTATAGCCCAGTACGACGTAGCGCTCAGTATGTAGAAAATCTTTTGTAAACAAGCACACGCTACCCAGTGTGTACATGTGTAAACAACAGACACACACGCACATTGTACACGCCGACAAAGACATTCCCGGGGTCTCCCATGTATACCTGACCAGGTAGCCAATCACCCCACCCACATTCTACAGCCATTGTGTGCGTAATAAGTGCCCATGTGTGCGAGAGTAAGATCACCGATTTTTCAAATTGTTCAGAGTACTGAACTCACACCAGCTGACAGTGTACAGAAAACTGAATAAGCCAGCAGCTTAAAATCTCCAATCAGTAAGACTTCAACAAAATATGTAGAGAAAAGCCCAGCTATAACTTCAACAATGCTGAAGGGTTAGTTTACTGTAGTTCAGATACTCACTAGACACTAACTCTGGTTGGAAAACCAACAAACCAGACACAGTCATATGGAAATAATATAAAGCACTATATAGACTTTTAAAGATGTACAAATCAGAAAATATGTGATGGATTGTAAACTTAAGGCAGAACTGTATGTACATATTATAAGTTGAATGATCAGTGAGGCGTAACTGTTAGTCTTTCGTGGTGATGTGGTGATCTTAACCTCTCTGTGGGCCCCAATGATTCATGGTAGCTGTATAAGTACTGTGTGAGGTGTGTGGGGAGGGGGGTGTGCCAGGGAGGGGATGGGCCAGGTCACTGAGGGTATGAACCGAATCAGGTGTTAGAAACAAACAGTCGCGATTTTATACAGGTTTAAGTACACAAGGAATACTGGTGTATATAAGTACTTGTTGGTGTACTGTACTGAAGTGCGTCACAATCTAGGTCAGCTGTGATGTCACTTCTGAACGAGTGACATTTAAATGTTATGACTATAGATCTAGATAGAGCACTAGATGCATACTTTAAAGAGTTTCCAATGTTACAATGTAACAAACATTTTAAAAAGTTAATAATTTTAAAACAATACCATTGGAAAAAACCTAAAGAGAACCAATACCTTACTATTTAATAGCAGCCATCTATCACTTTACGTCCAACTGTTAAAATCACTAATGTTTTTTTCAATCTATTATGATTAATTATTCCTTAATCGTCATACAAAATTTCAGTGAAGTTGTATAATTTAAGTTCACACAGGTATGAAACTTCATAATGAGTTCAAATACATGTGTCTTTGGGAGTGACAGGTACACAGAGTTCTTAATTTGTTCATAATTTACAAATAACCTAATGAAAACAAATTGAGCAGGGCCTCACACAAATATACCCCTCCCACACCCCCACAAAGTGGTCAAGAGTGACCTTTGGCCCCTTTAATCTTGACCAAAGACCACCAACATCTAATCAGATGTAGAACTTGATAGTGTGACGCTATGGTGTGAATGTGAACCAATTCTGATCCCGGGGGTTTTAAGATATAATGTTGTTCACAAAGTCCGGACACACACATGCACAGGACACATAAACAAAATGATGACTAGATATATACCCCCTACCTAAGTGTGTGTGTGTGTGTGGAGGGGGTATTTTTTTTTTTTTTTTTTTTACAAAATCTTCGTACCTTGACAAAATTTAATCTTGAATGTGTTGGGCTTCATACTCATTTGATACCAACAGAGAGACCTAGCAAGTAGCATTCATGTCGGAATTAACAAAAGCTAAATAAACAAGTTTGTTGGACATTAAAAGTAACCTAGTACCCTATATATTATAAGTATAGCTAGTCAAGGGTATAAATCTATATTGCATGATTAACAGTATACAGTGTTTATTAAATCAAAAAGCATTTACAAATCAACAGATTTCGTATTTCTTCCACTAATTTCCCCAAAAATAAGAAAAAAAAATAAAAATCAGGGGTCCATGTAGCTTATTTCAAAAAGTTTAATTTAACTAGGACATTGTGACAACACTATCCCACCAGTGGATGACTCTACCAGTATAAAATGTTCACTACTCTACATCCACACAGCTGCCCTATCATTAGGAACTTAAACCTGACTTTCTGCATGGCCACCAAATCAAGAGGACCTACCTTTTCACAAAATTTTACAAGTGGTGTACGGTAAACATGTAAAATTCATTTGACAGAGTGCCTGTTCAGCTAGCTCTGCTGGCATGAAAGAATCAAAGTACTGAAAGTACTGAAACGCTAAAACTTCAAACAATAGTATATATATTTCGACAGCTATTTAAGTGTTTTTGTTGTAGAATCTGTGGTGTGGTGTTCGGGGGTGAATACATTTAAAAAGGGAGGAGGAGTAGTGTGGAAGATTTTAATTGTACATATGATTTAGGTCGCTTTCTAGCTTCGAACTAAAGGGAATTTCCCTGTAGCTGTGTGGTAGAGCGTCCGACTAGAAACTTGAAGATCGAGGGTTCGATTCCCGGTGGAAGTACACTATTTTCTTTCCTGTTACAAATGAAAACGGATGTGATGTAGCAATTTAAACTTTTCGTT
Organism: Mimachlamys varia; assembly: GCA_947623455.1. Lineage (NCBI taxonomy): Eukaryota > Metazoa > Mollusca > Bivalvia > Pectinida > Pectinidae > Mimachlamys > Mimachlamys varia. The sequence goes on from OX392536.1 coordinate 5,143,783, forward strand.
TCATTTCATTCTATACTGATTTCAATCTTTCTATGTCAAAGTCCTAAATGGCTGTTTTTCAGCCATTTTGTTTTTCTGATCAGTTACAAAATCAAAAGGGCACGACAGTAGGGACCAAGGAACCTACATATGAAATATGAGAAAGATCCCTCCAGTAGTTGTCAATTAGTTAACAATCTTTCAATGCCCAAATCAAAGATGGCCGCCTTTCCGCCATTCGGTTTTTACTCATCAGTATGAAATCAAACGGGCATAACAAAGCACAATGTGAAACCTAAATATGCAATGTGAAAAACTGACTGAAAAAGTTTTTAACACAATAAAACAAAACTTTTCATGTTAACATTATCGTTCGGAGGAAGGTGAATGAATCATTGAAATATACGCTGCTGGTAGTTAGCACAATGGATATTAGATAAAAAATAAAAGGATTCGCAAACATATCTCTCGTTACAAATGATAGTTCGAACTACAAATTGTATCTAATTTGTCATACAATGTCACAATAAACAGTCAAATTGTTGTTCCAAAAGAACGACGGCCTATTACGATATCTTTGCCAAGGTGGAGCAAAATATTGGTATGCAAATATGTCATATTCACTTACATCTCTAGGCCTATTTATCAATTATCAAGTTCATTTACAAAGCAGGGAAAATTACATGTATTTTGGCTGTTGCCTATGTATAAAGGGCCACACATAATTACGGGAATGTACACCATAAAGGTTTTTGCACACCATAGAAAAAATATAAGTGTTATTTCTACTAAATAACTTATATTGTGTCAATTGCTATGTACACTATACAGGTTATGGTAAAGTTTCGTTAAAACAAAAATGTGAACCTACAGTCAGGAACGTATATGTCCCTGCTACAGTGTATATTGATATGTGAAGCACAACGAACGTAATTATAAAACCACGAACTTTTGCTTTAGAAAAGTATAAGTGTTATTTTCAATAAATCAAGTGTTTTGCCAATTAATATGTTCATTATTCAGGTTCTGATAATGTCTCATTAAAAATTGTATACTCAGTACAATATTAAGTAAGAAAATCGATCAAGTGTGTGCATTCAGTATGTATATATCACAACGTTAGTGACAATCAGGGGAAGTAACTCGTAAATAACATTCTCATATCCCGGGGCGGATTTTCACTGTAATTACGAATTAATACTTCCGACCGACAAATTGGTCGAGTATTTCGGTTTACGCACATGTATAAGGTAATATATCATTGAAATCAAAATCAGTGTATTTGGCTATGCGCGATTATATAATCAAAGTTTAACAGCAAAGTACACCATGCCAGGAATTCCGCGAGCCGTATACCAGTGTCAAGCACAGAGAGTATATATATATAGCATGGATGTATGTGTATACACGAGAGGTCAGCCACCAACATAGACGTAATATTTAAATGAGCCGTGGGAGTGAAAAACTGATTTCTTTGTTACAAACCGCATATAGATTATTAAAGTCATGATAATTATTAACAATACCATGGGAACATCATTTCCTGTTAGGTTTAGGCTTTCAAATTGTTCAGATATCATGAGATTGGTAGCAATTCAAGCTTTTCCGGAGCGGGAGGGGAAAAAATGACATGGGTCAAAGGTCACAGAATAGTGGCAGCAATAGACGCCAAAACTACTCGTAGTTTTAGCGCTAAAAACGATATTAGCCCGGGCTGGGAACTCTTCTGGGGCGAACAAAGAAGGTAGAAAAGCAGGGGTCTTATCCTTTGGAATCTGGTAGGCCGGTCATGGATAATGGAATACCAACTAACGCCAGCTTTCTGAGACAGCCCGGTTTCCTCCAGGCCCAGCTTCAATGTCATTTAAATCTAGACAACATGGCCCCCAATACTTCCTTAATTCATAAGGGGATGGTGCAGATGACTTTCAGACCATGGAGAACACAAAAAAAATCTTCATGAAAAATACAGACCACCCATATTAATTTGATGTATATCCTTTAAGGAAAATGTTCTTTCTATGAGATTATGATTTACTACATGCAAAGTCATCTACTTTTACAATTTATTTTCAGACAAAATAAACAGATTTATTGAATTATCACAAAAGATAACTTAAATAACATGATTCTAATGAACATAATTAAGAGTTAAACTAATAAAAGTTTTAAAACAAAGAAAATTGAATCAATGTTCATATAATTCGGCTAACACTTCAGATAAAAATATAAACTGAACAAAGAAAGTCTTCCAGCAAAAAAAAGAATGTATTTAAAAACCAATCTATCAGATGGAGTACAGAGGAGAAAGCAGAGCTAGATAGACGAAATAATTTGATAGAGTTGCGCCATATACTCAGGTCCTAAATAACAGGGGGAGATAGAGTTTTAGTATTCTGGATAGAAACTAAATGGGTTGATAAAATTGGGCTGTCTCCTGTTCTAACCCTGGCACGTAAGTTAGTAGATTGAGATCGGCCCCAGCACTGACACACAAAGAGCCCCCAGTCAGCCTAGCTATCCAGAGCTCTCTGCCTGGCCACAACACTACCCTCTAAATCTCCATACACAACGCCTCGCATGGTAAGCATGGTTAGCTTTCATGAAAAACATTATAAGGTCTTTACAATAAAAGCAGGAACTTAATAATTTCCAGGATTGGTATTAATTTCAGATTTATGTATTTTTCTTTCAATTTCAATATCTAAACCCCATGACTGTGACAAGATTCTGAATTAGTTAAAGAGTTCATAGAATACCTGTTTTTAAGGAATTATTTTGGAATGAACATTTGTGTTGTAGAACTCTGTTTAAAATTACATTCATTTAAGCCCATTGTTGATTTTCAGCGATTCCCTCCATAGTTTTATAACTTCCAGCAAAATGGATCGACTCCAAATTGTCCAGCGCTAAAACCTCCAATAAAACATACAGCTTAGAGCTATCTTGAAACAATAAACAAAAAAAAAGAATTTTTATTTGACAAACCATGCACAATTAACATTATACACAATAAACAAAGATTCACAATAAACAAAGGTTCACACAACTGTTTTTTTTAGTGAAGTTTGCATTGTTTTGTTGTTTATTGTCATCTAAGTGTCATCCCTGATATAGATGATATTTCGAACATGAAATAAGGAATGCTTTAAAAATTTCAAAACCTTCAAAACATATCAAACAAGGTTCAGGTTGGTGAACTTGCAGTACATTCCCTCGAAACTTTCAAAATATTATTCATCAAATCACATTTTTATTCCCTTGAACTTCCCTAATATACTTTATCAAATTACATTTTATTCCTTGAAACTTCCCCAGTAATAGCCATCAAATTACCTTTTTAGCTGTATTGATATAGTTTGAAACAAACATTTATCAAGTATTTTGACTGTGCTATCTCTGTATACTTCTACATGTATTATATATAACCTCAACACCCATTGGTTTACATATCTGTAGATTTCAAACACTACTTTTCATTTGATTAAAAAAGCAATGATGTTCACTTCATATATTTCTCGTCTGACAGACGAACAAATGTCTCTGTTTCTTTGTACACCTGAAAACCTGAACCGAAACCTGATTTATTGTGAACGTTTTAGCTCGTATATAATGGTAGTATACATACCACTTGATCTATACCTGGCGAAAAACAAGCCACATACTGTATACACCTGTACGCCGGTTATAACCCAGACACCATGGCAGACCAGGCTCTAGTCCAACAAAACACAATTAACCCACACGAAAATAATTCTGATAAAATACATGTATCTTTCTTTCTGTTTTTCACTTGTGCATTCACATGTTTCATTATTAAGAGAAAATTATTATGCAAAGTTGAGTGTAGTATAGCTAGTACATATACATAGACCTACATGTATATTTATATATCTGTCAAGCTGTCAACTTCGCTGTTAGTCGGCCCCTCAAGGCCAGCAATCAGAAGCGACGACCTAGATAATGATTTGGCCTCAAATGGCCCTTACTGCCAACCATCTCCAAGCTATTTCCAGTGGAGCCTAAACCAGGCCCCTTCTGCCTCAATTGTGCCCTAAACAGCCATTTTGAATATGTAATCACTCTGAACAAGATTAGGAGGAAGTATGAGCTAATCCTATAGCACCTCCACGTTAGGTTTGATCTGTGCACACAGCTACCAGTCTGAATTTTCCAGACATTCTATTTGGTATACAATAAAGACATAATGATTTAGACTGGGCAGATTTAGACATAGCACTTCAATACAATAGGTTCTACAACAATGCTGGTATATGACCACAGCTTGTAAAATTCTATTTCATTACATTACTAGTGCTTACTTCAAGTAGAATCATGTCGTAATGTATAAGTCTAGCCTCACTTCATATGCTATTGTATAATTTGTGACATTTGAAAGTTTTCATTGGAATAGACTTTCTCCTACTGAAGACAAAGCTTTAAGATGGCTTTCACAACGAATTGAATTCATTCAAAATCCATAAATTATAATACCAATGATTTATATATGCAAAAATCTGCAAACTTTTTTCGAAACAACTGTCAACTCTTCATAATTTCTGTCTTTGTACATTCTAGCTATTGTATTCAGATCAATTGAAATCATGTCATTTATGAGATGTTTATATATATATTTTTTATGAACATGACAACGGATGCCATTTTGTACTGTATTTGACACAGTAAGACCACCCTGTAGGATTTAAACAATCTATTTTTTTTTTTTATTCTAAAGTTATCAAAAACCTCATAGGTAGGTTTTTCATAAATCCACAAAACACTGCATTTAACAGTGTAATGAACAAAATTTTATCTACCACAGAAAAGTTGCTCAAACAGTTATAGAATATATTATCTACCACAGAAAAGTTGCTCAAACAGTTACCGTATAAAATAATCCTTTTTGAATGATGTACAATGTATCACAAATCCAAAGAACAGGGGCAGACAACTTGTATCTGTCAAATATGTAGTGTGCTAGTTTTTGGAGAATGTTTAAATGATTTGGCCCGACTTGTCATTTACCGATGCCCAGCACCCTTACTTTATCAAATATGGTACTGTAGCTAGCATGTATGTCATATACATGTATGAATATGCTGTATGACAGCAAATTTAAAGTCATGTGATCAAACAAAACCTCAGTCCTCGAGTCATTACAAAGTAACACACGGCTGTAATTTCTCTGGAAATATAGCCCGACAAGGCATCAGCATGAAATTGGGAAGACCCTGCTTAAGATCTGTGCGGAGATGAGAGATTGACAAACAGACAGACTTGGTTCGGTAAAACGGCCCTGGAAGCGATCAGGGAGAGAAGGACAGGGAAGCAATATCTCTGAGTCAAGGAACACATTCTTGTCTATTGATTTTGTTGGTGTCAGAAAATGTCCTCAATGGTACCACCAAGACATTTCAGGTTCCAAATTCACTACAGTTAAATCTCTGATGAATTTAAGCCAAGTTATCTCAATAAACTTCTACTATTCCATGTAACAACACAATATCGTATTTAACCTAAAAATTGCACTGCACACTTACAAAAACACAAAAGGGATGCGTGCATTCATAATAAATATGTACAGGAAGTTTCCATTTGAACTATATAGAAATAATAAAAAATTGAGTGTTTTCATTTCTCTAGACTAATAAATGTCTTTTACCAAAGACTTATTATAAGATTGTGTCGACAGATCAGTAAAGTAAGAATTTTTGATATGTTTTAATTAGCAATCTATCATCTTTCCCTGAAAATAGGTTGGGTGCGCTTATTAGTTTAAATACAGTATTGGGTACAATTTACACGTTCATTGCCCGACTACAGGTTTCTGACATTATTTCAAAAGGACAAAAGATTATGAATCATCTGTTTGTCCTGTGCATACAGTGTATGTTGTAAACTTTCACAGCACTGATCTGTACCAGTAGAATATATATATACCAGATATATATATTATCCAGTTAAATATCACTATGTGACATCAGAACCCAGGCAGCACGTTTATATGTCAAGTGATGACATCAGATCTAGATGAACAATACTTTTCATGTGATCAAAACCCCAGATATGTATCACATATTAGATTATATTAGTTAAACTTTACCAAACCAAACACAGATTATAGATGACAATCAATTCTAACACAGATGATATTTTCCCCCTGATATGAACACAATGTATTGTAGATCAGATAAATACATGGAAATCGAACCATCAAATAGGATAACATATCACTCATGCTTTTTCTAGAATATTTTACTGATACACATTGTATTTATTTAAGTAAGTGTTGCATCATAACTGGTTTCTATTTTTTGCTTTTTAAGTCACAAATTTTGTTACAATGAAAAGTCTTCAGAACATAAATTCAAACAAAATATTCTGCATTTGTTTTTAAAATGTCATCATGAAAAAAACATATTTTTTTTTTATAAATTGTATGCCACTCCAATTCATAAAAATCTACAGCAAATAAAATGTCTCATTTTTATGATATTGAAGGTATTCAGATTATGGAAGAAGTTAAGAACAAGATCCGTCAGTCATGAATATCTAAAGCTATCTTCAGCTACATGTAAGGTGAAGGATTATCGTTAGATGCATTGTGGGTAAAAGTAAAAGCTATTGTAACTATGGAAACCAGCTGACAGAGTGACAACAAGTCAATATTTGAGCCACCAGTAACCCAGCTAGAAAATAAATCCACTTTCGGGGAGAATTCCCTTTACGGCTTGTAATTTGCTTTCCTCATTCGAGAAATCAGACGGTGATTTGGGCCAGTCAAACCGCATAATCAAGTGAAAATTGTTATCAGTGTTGTTTTGAAATAAGGTCTCTGATGACCAAATTAAATACACACCTGACAGTAGGTTGAACGTATGCATACATATTTGCAGTGACACATATGCTTTATACAATGACAAGAGTTATTAAATCTCAATACACATATTGTTTTATGAAATATTCAAAACAAGTGTTTAATTACTTGAACAGCAACAAATAAATGTAGTCTATTAGCGTGTTCCATTTAGCAGAACGTTCTGGTTGTTCCAGAATGAACCAGACGTTCCGTTAAATGGAACATGACGTTCCGACGGAACAAACCGGTTCGTCGGGAACGTTTCATTTGAGGGTTTCAAGTTAGATCCAATATGGCGGCCAGTGAAAGGTTTTTGTTTCAGATGTTCAATAAATTGTAAATAGACATAACTGTAACCAGTTAGACTGGATTTCATTAGTAAAATTTATCATATCATATTGTTAAAAACTTGTAAATAAAGCGATTTCTCGCATTGTTTTGCAGATTTTTCGGTTATTAGATTTTCACACATAGGAACGGATTTCAGCACGTTCTGTTCCATTTAACAGACCAGTTTCAACTTAGTACAACCGAAACATTCCGCTAAATGGAACACGCTACTTGACATTGATTTACTCAAATAGACCTTTTATCGAAATTCTGTGAACAATGGGTTGTCTTGAGACCAAGATGCTGAGACTCAACAATGGAGAGAATCACAATTCCGAAAGTGAAAACTCTGCCAGGCACAAAAGATAAGAATTGGAATATGTTCAATGTTAGTATTCTATACCAGGGATAGATACAAATTCTTACTGTCAAATTTTTCAAGTAAACAACAACAAGGCAATGCACTGTTGACCAACTTTGTTGATTTCACCAAAAAGGGAAACTAAATTATAATATAAGGATCTATAGCTAGAAAAGGGTTTTAAGGGTCTAAAACTTGTGCAGGCCCTTCTAATTTCTAAAACAGAAAGTGCTCTAAATCAATATACTAACTACATGTAGGGCACTACTGTTTAAGGTTAAATTAAAGGAACAAAAGGGCTTACTATTACTCAAGTTGATATATATAAGTGAAACTGAAGTCGAGAGTTTAAAAATCTGGCATAGATGGCAAAGTGATGTATCATGTATATATACATGTATATGCAGGATATATTGTTTATTTGAAGAAGGTTTATGAGATAGACATCCAAATATTTGGACTGAAATGAAATCAAAAACAAAAGCTGGAGCTACTTAAAGTCTAGAATGAGGCAGTGTGTGTTTCAAATTTGTTTCTGGAGCCTGCAACACCCAGACTGCAAAGTGATCATCAGAAAATGAGAGAATCGCAGACACCACACACATTCACAATGGAGAAAATTACAGCAGTATGATGTTGAACACCTGGCACAAACTTGTGTGTATTTATAACATGTTCTCCCTTCTAAAGATCACATCACCACTGACTCCCAAACAATTCAGAAATAAACTACGAAATTGAGCTTCATTTAGGTATATGTACATTGAGATAAATTTCAATGATTACATTTTTGTAGGTAAATACAGCCTTTTTTATTCACTGCCCCCCCCCCCCCCCCCCCCCATATGAGAAAAAAGTTGGGTAATACAAACAGCAAGGCATAATTTGAAACATTGCTTTGTTTTCCTTTTCATAATAGTTTAGCCATTGATTCTAATTTTGATGAACAATAAACAATGAAGCATCAACTCATAAAAAGTTTTGTTTTGAAGTTGCAGTGCAATTATAATATACAACAACTTGATATTGAAAAGCACAAAATCTTAAATATGCAACAAGTATGCAAGTATATAGATCTTTTTGAGTTCACCATTAATTTAAAATAAACAATGTTAAGTGTGAGTTAATTCAGCAGTTATTGTTGATGGTTTGTGTATAATATTCGGAAACAAACCAAAAGAAGACAGTCAACGAAAGAAAATTTTGATGGAACATAAATTTTTTACATCATGCATCTTAGACTTGTTCAACATTAGGGACTAATGTTGAACAAGTCTAAGATGCATGATGTAAAAAACAACATCACAGAATTCAGCCAAAGACTTTTCTGTCAAACTTCAAATTGAAGGTCAAAATTAATTTCAGTCATTAAGTCTGTGTAATTTTGGGCCAGTTTCTGCTGCCTCCCTCAAAGTTTGGACCACACAGATCAGATGAATTCAAAAATGTTGGTGTCCAGCAGAGCGTTCACACATGAAGGCATGACACAGGGAGAAACCCTAGTTGGATGGAGTTTTAAAAAAAGCTGTTTGGGTACATTACGAACTGTATGTATTTGATCTGGATTCTGTTTGAGATATATAGCCATGTAAAATGTGATTACTGACTATGGTACAAGGCAGGGTTATCCAGTTACACTTTGCTTACAAACCATGTTTTATGCACAAGACAACCAAATGACAAATTACTGTTCCAAACCCAACTTTCATTTAATGACTGTCTTTTCATATTGTTAGAACTCCAAACATACTGTTTATGCAACTTCTGGATACAGTTTCTTGGTTGCCTACACAAAGTGCAACTCAACATGTCTGTCTCTGTCTGTAGGAAGTTCCAACCTGCTATTAATAGCAGGGTTCAATTTGCATAAAAGCTTGTTCGACACGGATGAGAAATTAGGGTAAGTAAGGTTACCAGAAAGTTGCGTATTTTAATCTAAGACCTTAGATAGAATGTGGAAAAAAAACCATACAATTTCTGTTTTGAATTATTCATATTTGACAAATAGGCAGAAAAAAAGGATAAAATTGACAAGATCAGGGAAAGATGATTTATGTACATGGTACACATGGTATTGGAAAATAAACTAAAATTTCAAAAAGTAAATTGTAATTGTGATCAGTCATTTGTGACGAAGATATATAATTAATCAGATGTGATCATTTGGTAAACATTGAACAAATTGACCCCAATACATACAGACCAAACGTACAAAATCACTTTTCTTGCACCACACAAAGTTTTATCATTGAAAACTGAAAGGATGAAGCTATGTTGCTTATTTTGTTGTTAGATTTTCAGATATGTGTCAGTACAATGTTGACATTCTTCAGCAAATTACAAAAGAGCAGTTTATAAATTATATGTCAAAATACTCACCTTGTAATCCACGTCTTCTAGTTGTTTCTCTCAAATCGTAAAACGGCGGACTTCTTCGAGGTTCTGTTACAGTTGGGCTTAAATTTGGACTTAAATTGATTATTGGTGGACTAAGTGTACTGAAAAACCCTCCTGCTCTGTCAGGATTCGAGTTGGCTTGTCTTGCAATTTGCCCCAAGTCTGTTACAAAGGCAGTACCATTGCGACCAATGAAGTTCTCGGTATTGGTCACCAAGGCAGTGGGAGAAATTTGGCCAGTCACGTGACAACCGGGGGATTTTGGAAGTAGGTGATGATAATGTTGGTAAATCTGTGCATCTTTTTGGGTGGCGGCTACTGGCATTCTATGGTAGTGTCCAACTTGTATCTTAAATCTTCCTTTTTCTTGCACATCTTTAAGAAATGAAGAAACACATGTATAATTTATTTTTCAAAAACAAAACACTTGCGCACACATGGGAAAATCATTTAATACCAATACATTCATATTTAATACATTTATCAGTCACCCCTAAAGTTTCATTATGCACTCTTCTAATTTTTGGATTGGAGGAGTTCAAATGTGTCTTCAGGGGTGAATGAGTCAATACTGCTCCTCAACCTCAGTAAGTCACCTCAATACCAGCAGTTCTTACAAATATTTTGAAATAATGGCAAGCTGTATAAAATATAAAGAATTTACAGATAACACAATAAAACAATTTTTATTCTTCAAAAGCTAAGATGAAGCTTGCAAAAGTACTTGTGAAAGTGTGGGGGGTGGGTGCCTTTGAGTTTGCTTTTGTTTACAAAATCTAGTCTTATGTTTATTTTCTTTCTCAAATAGTCCTTGTTGTCTAGAAGTTGTAGAATGAGAGTAGAAATTAAGAGTAGGATATGAATTTCCACGATAAATTCCTACAATTCGACTCACGGTATTGTGGAGACTACGCATGTATGAAGAGTTATCGATTTTTTGGAATGTGGATAGCACATGTATTGTTTGACAGAAGAACAAATAGAAAATAGAATTATCTGCATTATGTAGCAGTATTACACATTGTACCGCACGTGTTTTACAGACTATGTACACTTCGCAGTAGACTTTTAGGTACAAACCCAGTCACGAGGCAACTTATACCAGGCGCGGTTGTGCCGAATAAATAGATTACTAGGCCTATGGTACAGCAAGCCAACGCTAGCCCGATTGATCCACACGCAGTACGTATGCAGACAACATAAAATACGTGACCGATTTCTTTACCAAAATATATTATACTAAAAGCGTGTATGAAAGAACATTTCCATCATTCAAAACGATTTCCATTCACAACAGCAACTTGAAATAACGCACATTCTAAATAATGACTGTTGTAGCTACGTAGCATATTGGCTTAGTTGGGTTGGTCGTATATTGTTGTAGGCAATCAACATGGGATCACACGGAATGGGTTGCGTTGCTCCGCCAGTTCGGAGAACGTTTACTGTGTTAATACTCACCCAAAATCAAGTCTATCGATTATAAGTTGCAGATAAATCCTTTAAACGCAGGAACGTGCTGGTTCGCGGTGAACAAAAGTACGAATGACACAGTTTGCAACAATTTCTGAGTGTATTCTGAACCGATAATCAAATCAAGGATTCCCCGCCTACGTTGTGACGTCATATCCGAAAGGAAATACCTCCCTTTAACGGAAAATAACGGAGATGTCCGACATTTGCCGTATGCTAATTTTATTTAAAAATGCAAGAATATAATGAAAATTAAAGTAAGCCAAATATTAATTATGATAAAAATACTAATAGGGAGAAATTCATTCGATTTATATTTTTTATTCATCTTATAAATTTCTATTTCAAAACAAATGAAGTCATGATCATATAATCTAAAAATAGAATATAAGCAGCAATCGCATGATTGGCCAAACGTCCCAACGTGACAGGTGCTCGAAGATTTCATTGGTCCACGCCACGACCTTGAGTTGTTGTCATTGACAGGAGCTATGTAGAGAGCAGGAAGAGAAGCAGGAGTGGAGAAGAGGAAGGGTTGGAAAGTCGAAAATTATCAAATTTGAAGAGAATTCGGCCGTTTGGATACTGCAGAAAGTACCATTCATAATCAACGAATCTACTTATTACAAGGACAGCTTTGGCATTTCCTATTTGAACGCTAAAAGGACTGCTGAGTTGGAGTGAAGTTGGCAGAACATCGGGCGCCATCTTGAACATTGTTTGTAAACAACATCCTCGAGAACACCTTCAGAGGAAGATTTCGTTCTTTTGGAACTTTTTCTTATTCCTTTTTAACAAGGAACCTATATTTTCGTGGTTCTTGTTGGATATGACTTATCCACAGATCTCAAACGCGAGTAAGATGAAAAAATCTTCGGAGTACCATGCCAAACAAAGGCGTTTCGCGGGAGGACGTTATTCACCAAATCGTGGCAAAGATAAAGGTGTACCATCGCCAGTGTCTGCCATCAACGACCCACGACCTCACCTTTCACCAAAAAATGGAAATTATATCCCGAAAGTTCAGAAGGATCAAGGACGACGTGACGGGAAAAACGTAACCACCAGGACCCCAAGTCCCGACGGACAGTCGAATGGTGTTTATGCTGGGGCAAAATTTAGTGACCCCCCATCTCCGACAGTGCTTCCAAAACCTCCATCTCACTGGATGATGAGGTGTTCGTTTGAAGAACCTCAAAATAACGTTGACATGAGCAGTCAGTTAAAAATGATATTGAAAGTACAGGTGTAGTTAGGGATTCCAAACTTTTGAGTCTTAGAGAACATTCCAGAGCTATATTTTTGTAGCAATGTGAATCAGTATTAATTTAATTTTTTTTCATTGTTAAAATGTCCGTAAATTTTTATATGTAAATCTTATGTGTATGTCTATCTCAATCTAGGTCCTTACAGTCTGATCTTTTTTTCTCATCTTTCTCAAAACCGAAATCTTTGATCTCGCCAGGATATTTATTTTTTTTGACTTTTTAACAACTTTTTGTGCTCTTCAAAACTCAGAATTCTTCAACTTGGCATATTTGCTACTTTTGGAAAATGTTTTCAAAGCAAAGTTTCCTCTTGTGTATTTTTAATGTTTGGCCATATTTATGTAAATATTTGATTGCCGTTATTTTGAAAAGTTTTGGTTCTAATTCAACCATTTATGAAAAATATTATAGACTGTAGACATATTGTACTACAAAAGGTTGTGTATATATGTCTACTATTTGAAGTTGATCACGAAATCCTTTGTTTTAAACTGATCATATGTGTACATTAATGAGAAAAGAAACTTGTTTTTGAAGAACTTTGTAATGATTCTAATGAAACAGCGTTTTCAGGTATTAATCTAAAATAAACCAAGCATTTTTTTGCAAATTTAATGCAAACCCATATCCTGGCTAAGACAAAGATCATCCATTTTATGTGCTGGAAATGAAAATATAAACTTGTTCACTCAAATGTAAATAGAAATTTGTAGATAATTAATGGTGTAAATTGTAGGTTTGCTGAAAGTGCAATAGTGATGTTTTGCCAAATTTATATTTTAAATGGAATTTTTACCTTCATAACTTATGTGATAAATGTTGTAATAGATGCTATGAGAAGATGCTTCTGTCAGAGGTATAGTAGTAAGTTAGCGACATCTACATGCCATTATCATCCAGGTCATTATTTCCCCATTTCACTTATCTATTTTTTTTATCAAATGCAATAGCATTGATTTTTTTTTTATCATGGTCATCATAACATGCATATATTTCTATATAGATACTTTTTTGTTTTATTTTTTTTCATTGCATAACCCGTAATACATTTCCATGTTCCATAAGTTTATCATGCCGGTGAAACTCGGTCCATCAAGCATCGTCATCATCATCGTCAGCCATGTTTGGATGTCAAGTGTGACTTGTTACTTGTGTGAAAGAAAGACTTTGGATCAGGATCTTCGCAATACTGTTATTAACTTTGATGTGGCAGGGACAATCTTGCATACATTTAGCAGGGACTTGACAGTGCTCGATTCTGTGATGAAGTTGACAATGGCATCTACTTAATGTTAGTATCTGTGATATGAAGAAGTGATGAAAGTTCCAGAGCTTTTTGAAAAATTCTAAGGAAACCTACAGTCTACAACAATTTTTGAAGTGAACAACAGACTATTTTCAACGCCAGCAGATAAAGTCAGCAAAAAAGCATTCTAATAAAATACAAAATGCTTCTACTATTTCCCCATCTTTGGGTCCTTTTCAGGACCCCCCAATTCCCTCAAAAAGTGTCCAGGCACACTCGAAAAACGCAAATTACATGTTTTTGTTCGTCTCTTGTGTATGTCTTATGTGTTTGTGCTTGTCCAAATATGTGTTGGGTTGTTCATATACATTATGCCTTCATGGTACATAAAAGGGGACAGAACTTCAGTTTTCATATCATACCATAGATATTCCCATAAAAAAAAAATTCTGACTATAAAGAAATTTGTTTTCTTATCATTTTATGAAAAGAATTTAATAATTAATTACCAGGGTTATATTTCCAAGACTTCTTATTTGAAACTTTATTTGAATTTTGAACTATTGTGTTGGGAAAGAACAAAAATCTAAGTTAAACAAACATGTTGTTTTTAAAATTGGTTGCTAAAAAGAAATATAATTTAGACAGTAAAGTATTGAAGAACAGGTGCGATATTCAGGGTTCGCGTTGGGTATTTGATAAAGGAGATCGTTTGTAAATAAATGGGTCATTTTGCATAGTTTAAATGGGAATCCTGAAAATTAGTGGGGACCTGTTCAGTTTCTATGCTTGAAAAAGATATATGGAAGGTTTCAACACCAACCTCGATATTGGTGAAGAGCGAACAGAAGAGTGCTCATGGCAGGTAAGCATATTGTGGTAAGTACTTTACTAGGTGCATCCTACTTATTAGGCAAGGCAAAAGTTTCCTTGGATCATTCAGTAGAGTGCAAAACTTGTTACCAAGAGATATGGGTAGCTATATAGGTTGCCCTAGTAACAAAAACTTTCTACATATTTGACCTGGTAAAATTTATATTTCATTTTATTTGGTTGACTCTAAGTTAAAAGTACTGAAAAATTAATGATCTCTTGCATATACATTTTCTTCAAATTCTCCACTAGCTGAATTCGAAGCTAGCATGTCAGTCCAAAACGGAATCATTTACGCTCCATAATGTTGTGACCTTTGATAGATTAGTAGGGATATTAAACTTCGCACAAGGGTTAAATACTTTCAGTGATCAATCTAGGTGCAAGTGCTGAGTCCAGTACTTATATAACTATGAAAAGACTCTTAGAAATTCTGGAAATACTTCAATTTAACATTGTGGGACATAGTTTTCGGCAATATTTACAAAAAGGACCCATGAACATCAATTGTAAATTGATCGCTGTACTATTAGACATTTCTAATATCGAGGAAAGTTGCGCAGACACCTACACTTACGCTGACACGTACAGATTTCGGGGGCCATCTCCAAACTAAACTGATTGATTTGTATTCTATTTTTTTTTTTAATTTTAATCAATTTCGTTGTTGTTTGCATTGCATTTTTTAGGTCATCTGACTGAATGTCTTGGTGACCTATAGCCATCGTGTCCGTTGTCGTGCGCTGTGCGTAAGCTTTTCCTTCACAGGGTGCTGATATTATGCATGTAAAATGCTGGGATGAAGGGGTAACAAATTTTCTCAAATTAATGGTCTAGACCCACTTTCAAGGTCACTGAGATCAAATGCCTTAAACAGTTTGCAAACAACTTCTTCTCAGTAACGTAAAGGCGCATAGTCCTGAAAATTAAATGTCAGCATGCTGGGATGAGGCACTCCCTAGGGGAAGTTGAAATGGGTATAAGCAGAGAAAAAAATTATTTATTTGGTATATATTAAAAACTATACAATTATAATAAATTCATTAGCAAAAAGGTGCGTAAATTATTGAAGACCTTTGATTATGAGATTCGTCTGATTTTGAATGATTTGAAATACACAATGAAATTATAAAAAGGCCCGAGCAGTAACCTGAGTAATGTTATAGGTATGGTACAATTTAGCTCAATTTCAATGATGATACCAACATGTAAACTATGTGAAATACAACATTTGTCATGATAAACCGGGGGAAAATTGTCTTTTGAGGCAAATTATTTTACTTTTGCGGATGATTGTCACCAAGTAGCAATACTTTCCTAAACATTATGGACAAAACACGCCCAAAAGTGTTATTTCCCTATATAAAAAAATATAAATTTTACCCCATCCCGATGGGGAAATGATAGCCCGGGTCTACTGAAATTTACAAAGTTACCAAGGCCCTGATGATCTTTCTATCCATGTCAAGAATTAGGCTGGAGTACCTCTGAGTGTGGAGAAGAAGATTTTTGAAATTTAGGATAATTTTCCATTTTGGGCCCCGCCCTGGGCCCTTGGGTAGGGGTAAGAATCCCAATTTTACAAATCTGTATCCTCATCAACTAAAAATAGTTTAACATAGTTTGAAAAGATTCCATCCACTGATCCTCAAAAATAAGTAGAAAACATAAAAAAGAAAATACGCACAACGGACGACGCATGACGGACGGAGACGGACAGAAAGTGATTGGACTAGGTCACTTGAGACCTCGTCTCAGGTGACCTATAAAAAGAGAACTAATATCATTAACTTTTTGCTCCTTTTTTATAGATCTTCCCGTGTTTAATTAATTTAAGAAGAACAAGTTGGCAGTAATTTAGTTCAGTGACTTTGGCTCGAATTCCCCTCCCAAGGTCATCCATATGTTATAGATATTATCAATAGTACATAAAGCCTTTATATTAGACGTTCTTTGGGGATTCTGATTTAGATAAGCATGCACATTTTATAAATTTGAATTATGTATTTTGAACAGTATTTATGGGCAATGTCGCGAAATTCGTGTCAAGCCCATGTGTATCATACACATTTTTTAGCTACTTTTGTAGCGGAACAACACATGATTTGAACCCGAGACATTGCACAATTCATGTGTATAGCCGCAAAACAGAATATTTTGAGACGACCCCTGTTTCTGTCGGTGTCCACGTAGGTGTGTGTAAAACTGTCGGCTATATTAGAAATGTCTATTAGAAGGTGTGTAACATACTTGTCCAATTTTTTCCTCCCAATTGAAACTTTGATTTTTTATTATTTTTTTATGGAACCCCTTTATTGGTGAAACGTAACATTTTCTGCTCCATAGTTATAACTTTGTAACCTAATATAGTAGAAAATAATTATCAACCACTATTTGATGAAGTGGTGAAGTTGACCCAAAAGTTCCAACATTTGTCCCTCTCTGTTTCCGATTACATGTAACAATAACTCATTGTTTGCTCAGTGTTACAGCCGATATAAGGCTGTTTCCCCCATTCAAAATTTGTGTTATTTTCCCAAAATGAAGCAAAATTCAAGAATGTTTTTCCAATTTATCTGAAAATCCTACTAAATTTTTCCAATTCAATAAAGCAAAGGTTGCTGTAAAATCGAGGTAGCAAAAACACTGCAGGGCGGATAATTATAACCTTACAAAACCTCAAACTCATCAGACCAATTTTGTGTTTTACAAATTTAACTCTTAAGTTATTACATCAAAGGTCAAGGTCCAATTTGACATCTTTTAAAAGCATCACATTCTGATGTAACATTATGAAGCAAAGATGGCCAGAATCAACAGACCAATTAAAAACATCAAGGTCAGTTTACGTCTCCATCTCTTTAACTGCTAAACATTTTGTGTGTGTATGCAATCTGATTAAAATCATATCTTATCTGCGCCATTTCGTAAACTTCTCTCTGCAGCATTAAGATCTGAGATAATCCCATAGGGGTCACGTTCCGGTGACCTTTTGCATTAGCCAATCAAATTACTACTTTCAGAATCTTAAAGGTGAAATTTTGAGGCGATAAAGCTTACATAATCACATTTGTCTGTTCAGTCATTTCTTCACATTCATGTGGAATAATGTGACAAAATAACTTGCTGTAAATGACAGATCATTAGAAAATTATTTCAGTTTGAAGTAAAGAGGCGACAAAGGTCATCTGAACATGACCTCTTATGAGATGTTGTCAGATCCTTGTAAAATGGAGTGAGAACAAGGATCTGTATTTTAAACAGATCGTGCGTGTATGATAAAATGAATTTGGTAATGTCAAATATTGGGTGAACTGACCCAACATCAGAGCAAAGATCAAGTGTCGTTTTACATGTCCATCTTAGTTTGCTTTTTCCTTGTACGCAACATTAGTAAGTATATAATTTATATTTGTGAACTGATGTAGTCCAATTGCAAGCATGTTTAGGACTTCATCCGGTATTCTCATGAGTTTACTTATTCTTTATAGGTATATACATATTTTGCCCTTATTTTAGCCAAAAAAACTATTCTAGTACTATAGATCTAATTGACACTGAGAAGAGGAATATATCTTCCTTAGCTTTGAGTGAACCTACTAGTTGATTAATTGAGACTGGTGGTAGGTACAAATTCAGTAATAATTACCTGGTACTTCATTTGTACCAAATGCCTTCAGTCTCTTTATAAAATTTAATTTTATAGACTGGTATGTTTATTTTTCCTTCAAATTAGCATTTGCACCCAAACCAGGTGCTTATTTTGGAGAAAAGTTCAGGTATCTTTGTTTAAGTACTGGGTATATATATAAAAACAAAGTTATGATTTGTCATCATTTATGGAGAAAATGATTTGCACATCAATTTAAATCACCATACAAAAAAAAGTATGTGCTTACTTTGAAATGCTTCAACGTGATGGTTTGACAGGTAATTTTAATTTTTTCAGATTTCTTCGAAAGATGAACTCTTCTGGATGGCATCAAATGTGAACATTTCAGCAGTTGACAAAGGTTGATTTTGGAGCCAAGGCGAATCGTCCAAGTTTTAGATGTCATGAAATCCATCCAGAATATACATATCTTCAAAATCTGACATTATATCTGCCAACTGTAGAGAGCATTGAAAGTGTCAGTGAAGTTAACACAACTAGGTGTCAAAAGTTCATAGTGATTTTTCAAAATTCCAAAAACTGAATGCTCAGGGTGTAATGAAAGCTGGAACAAAGTTGAACAAGTCTAAGACAAATATTGTGAACATGGAAAAGTGATACATTTTAAATGACATCAGAGTTCAATATCCCAAGAGTCAACAGAGTTCCATATCCCAGATGTCATCAGAGTTCAATATCCCAGGTGTCATCAGAGTTCAATATCCCAGGTGTCATCAGAGTTCAATATCCCAGGTGTCATCAGAGTTCAATATCTCAGGTGTCATCAGAGTTCAATATCCAAGGTGTCATCAGAGTACAATATCCCAGGTGTCATCATAGTTCAATATCCCAGGTGTCATCAGAGTTCAATATCCCAGGTGTCATCAGAGTTCAATATCCCAGGTGTCATCAGAGTTCAATATCCAAGGTGTCATCAGAGTTCAATATCCCAGGTATCATCAGAGTACAATATCCAAGGTGTAATCAGTTCCATATCCTAGGTGTCAAAAGAGTTCAATATCCCAGGTGTCATCAGAGTTCAATATCCCAGGTATCATCAGAGTACAAAATCCCAGGTGTCATTAGAGTTCAATATCCCAGGTGTCATCAGAGTTCAATATCCCAGTGGTCATCAGAGTTCAATATCCCAGGTGTCAACAGGGAACAAAATCCCAGGTTTCATCAGAGAACAAAAGCCCAGGTGTTATCAGAGTACAATATCCCAGGTGTCACCAGAGTACAATATCCCAGGTGTCAACAGGGAACAAAATCCCAGGTTTCATCAGAGAACAAAATCCCAGGTGTTATCAGAGTACAATATCCCAGGTGTCATCATAGTACAATATCCCAGGTGTCATCAGAGAACAAAACGCAGGTTTCATCAGAGAACAAAATCCCAGGTGTTATCAGAGTACAATATCCCAGGTGTCATCAGAGTACAATATCCCAGGTGTCATCAGAGTTCAATATCCAAGGTGTTATCAGTTCCCTATCCTAGGTGTCAAAAGAGTTCAATATCCCAGGTGTCATTAGAGTTCAATATTCCAGGTGTCATTAGAGTTCAATATCCCAGGTGTCATTAGATTTCAATATCCCAGGTGTCATCAGAGTTCAATATCCCAGGTGTCATCAGAGTACAATATCCCAGGGGTCAACAGAGTACAATATCCCAGGGGTCAACAGAGTACAATATCCCAGGGGTCAACAGAGTACAATATCCCAGGGGTCAACAGAGTACAATATCCCTGGTGTCATTAGAGTACAATATCCCAGGTGTTACAGAGTAAAATATCCCAGGTGTCATCAGAGAACAAAACGCAGGTTTCATCAGAGAACAAAATCCCAGGTGTTATCAGAGTACAATATCCCAGGTGTCATCAGAGTACAATATCCCAGGTGTCATCAGAGTTCAATATCCAAGGTGTTATCAGTTCCCTATCCTAGGTGTCAAAAGAGTTCAATATCCCAGGTGTCATTAGAGTTCAATATTCCAGGTGTCATTAGAGTTCAATATCCCAGGTGTCATTAGATTTCAATATCCCAGGTGTCATCAGAGTTCAATATCCCAGGTGTCATCAGAGTACAATATCCCAGGGGTCAACAGAGTACAATATCCCAGGGGTCAACAGAGTACAATATCCCAGGGGTCAACAGAGTACAATATCCCTGGTGTCATTAGAGTACAATATCCCAGGTGTTACAGAGTACAATATCCCAGTTGTCATCAGAGTTCAATATCCTGGGTGTCATCATAGTTCAATATCCCAGGTGTCATCATAGTTCAATATCCCAGGTGTCATCATAGTTCAATATCCCAGGTGTCATCAGAGTACAATATCCCAGGTGTCGTCAGGGTACAATATCCCAGATGTCATCAGAGTACAATATCCCAGGTGTCATCAGAGTTCAATATCCCAGGTGTCATCAGAGTTCAATATCCCAGGTGTCATCAGAGTTCCATATTTCAGGTGTCATCATAGTTCAATATTCCAGGTGTCATCATAGTTCAATATTCCAGGTATCATCAAAGTTAAACATTCCAGACCTAGTATTGGGTCACCTTTTAAACTCTTTGGGTTTTCTCCAGGTGCTTTGTTTTTCTCCCATGATAAGACCCCTTTGTGATTATGTCTAAGCCAACAAAAGTGATCAACATACATGTAAGTTGTATAATTGTGATAAGTTAATTTATTTCGATGTTTAGTGACTCTCGTTCAGAAAATGTACCCTTCATTGTAATGGATATAAAACGAGTCTGCGTAGATGTCGGAATATAGATGAAATACCCATTATACATATTAAACTCTAGATGTACCAGTAAGAGTGAATGAATGCAGATATACTGTTACATGAAAGTAACTTCTCCATTTTGTGATATTTTTTTTCTTCAGTAACCAATGAATGGGTATTGTGAAATCCAAAAACAATAACCTTTATCTATGTAACTACAGTTGAAACTCATTTTCTACCATAATACCCGGTGTTATTCCACTCCCAGTTTGTATTACTGTCAAAACAGTTGTATTGTATAAACGAGCTGACTGTTCAATAAATATATGTTATATACCACTAATGGAATATTGGGCTATTGATTGGTTGAGAAGCTGAACTTTGACCGGAAATCACGTGGGTTAAAGCAACGTGCTGATTGTCGTCTCAATTTGGCGGGAATAGATACGAGATGATGCATTTTCACGCATATATCATCAGCGGTTCACAGAAAACAACTCTGCCACTGCGACTTAATATTATTGTGGTAGAAAGAGGTCATACGACTCATGGTTATTGGAAATGGAATTTATTTCACTCTCGTTAATTATTTTTTTAAAGTTACAAAAGACACTCGCTAAAGCTTGTGTCTTTCGTAACTTTTGAAAAATAATTAACTTGAGTGAAATAAATTCCGTATCCAACAACCACTCGTTGTGTAACCTCTATATCTCAACTTCATATACTAGGTTTTTGTTTAATTCAAAGTATTTTGATGGTCCTAGCCAGACTCAACACAAGTATTCAAACTTGAATACTCAGATAAATCTGAATGGTTTTTTTTTTGTGGTTCTGCTTGCTTCGCAATAACAAGGTTTGACTCATCGTCGGTAACCAAAGTCCTGACGCTCACAATCCATGAGGGCCGGGACCGCGGGTTACCGGCGATAGGTTTGACTGTTTGTGTATAATGTTGTACGGACACTTCATTTAGACAGTTGTTATTCTAGACTGGGACTTCACCTCCAAAGTGATATACAGTGTTAATTAGTCAGAATTAAGGTCTAATCCTGATACTATATACTTAAACATGTGATGTTTACTGTGACATACCATTTCTGGATTTTGTAGTTCAAAAGTAATTTCAATGGAAAAAGTGTCTATTATTTGCTGATAAAGCAAATGAACCAAACCATCTCCAACTAACCATGACAGAAAGAACCCATGAATATTTTAAAGTTATACAGTTGTAGTGGATCGATTGATGACCAGATAGCTAAATTGGTTAAGCTTCAATCTAGAGTTCGGAAGGTCCCATATTCACACCCTGGTCTGGCCATGAAGTTTTCCTTTCTTTTTACATTTTGCACCCAACCAAATGTACCCACAGAAGGTGGTAAATGTATATAGGGTCTCGTGTTTTCAGTGTCGAAGACTTTGCTAAAGGAGGGAGGGGTAGTTAATCTAGACGGGTCGATTGTCGGCGACTAGAAAGCTCAATTGGTTTAGCATCTGTCTAGAGTTGGGAAGGTTCCAGGTTTGAACCCCAGTCTGGCCATGCATTTTTAGGTCACCTGAGACGAAGTCTCAAGTGACCTATTCTAATCGCCTTTTGTCCGTCGTCGTCCGTCGTGCGTCCGTAAACTTTTTACATTTTCGACTTCTTCTCCAAAACCGCTGAACCAAGTTCAATGAAATTTTACAGGAAGCTTCCATGGCTGAGGGTGAACCAAAATTGTGAATTATATGGTCCCCACCCCCCAGGGGCATGCAGGGCGGGGCCAAAAAGGGTCAAATTGACTAAAACTTCAAAAATCTTCTCCTCTACTCTCAGATATGGTAGAATCAAATACTCTTCATAGATGGAAGGGTCTTAAGGTGCTTTACCAAAATTGTGAATTTCATGACCCTGGGGTCTCATGTTTGCCCCTGGGGAGGGGGTAAACTTTACTATAGTTTATATAGGGAAATCACATTTTTGACTATTATTTGTTGGATTTGTATTGGAATTCATTCTTACTTGTATAAAATTATCAGCATGGGATGACACTTTGATGGTATGTGCATGTTGGCCCTAGTTGACCCCCAGGGGCTGGAGGGCGGGGCCAAAAAGGGTCAAATTGACAAGAATTTCATTAAATCTTCTTCTCTACTCTCAGATATGGTAGAATCAAATACTCTTCATAGATGGAAGGGTCTTAAGGTTCTTTACCAAAATTGCGAATTTCATGACCCTGGGGTCTCATGTTTGCCCCTGGGGAGGGAGTAAACTTTACTATAGTGTATATAGGGAAATCACATTTTTGACTATTATTTGTTGGATTTGTATTGGAATTCATTCTAACTTGTATAAAATTATCAGCATGGGATGACACTTTGATGGTATGTGCATGTTGGCCCTAGTTGACCCCCAGGGGCTGGTGGGCGGGGCCAAAAAGGGTCAAATTGACAAACATTTCAAAAATCTTCTTCTCTACTCTTAGATATGGCAGAATCAAATACTCTTCATAGATGGAAGGGTCTTAAGGTTCTTTACCAAAATTGTGAATTTCATGACCCTGGGGTCTCATGTTTTAGGGAAATCACATTTTTGACTATTTTTTGTTGGATTTGTATTGGAATTCATTCTAACTTGTATCAAATTATCAGCATGGGATGGCGCTTTGATGGTATGTACATGTTGGCCCTAGTTGACCCCCAGGGGCTGGAGGGCGGGGCCAAAAAGGGTCAAATTGACAAAAATTTCAAAAATCTTCTCTTCTCCCAGATATGCTGGAATCAAATACTCTTCATAGATGGATTGGTTTTAAGGTTCTTTACCAAAATTGTGAATTTCATGACTCTGGGGTCTTGCATCTCCCGCTGTGGAGGGGGTTAAGTTTACTATAGTATATTGGCAGAAAAAAACATTTTCTTTGCATTATTTGTTTAATTGCCATAAAAAATTTGGTTGAAATTATCAATATGACATGACTTTTGAGTAGTACGCACATATTGACACTGACTGACCCCCAGGTGCCTGAGGGGTGGGGCCTAAAAGGGTCAAATTGACATAATTTCAAAAATTCATTTTTTCCACTCCCAGATATGCTACAATGTATTGTTATAAATATTCATCTCAACATTCCCATATTTCTCTTTCATATCAAACATCAGGTGACCGTTAAGGCCCATGGGCCTCTTGTTAAATTCAAGATGGTTGCCTATTGGCAATACGATTTCACTGAAGACCCTGATATTAGAAATTGACCAAAATGCCATATTCCAAATCAAATAGGAATTTTGAGCAAAAAATGCCCTAATTTGCAAGTCTGAAGATAGAGCTCAGAATCTCCTTGTTTCAGGGATGTTCAAGACCAAATTTTGTTTAAATATGTATGTGAATTGATTGGTTGGTTACTGATTTATCATCTACTCCCACCGGCAAAAATCTGTGCTCAGTCGATGCAAGTGGGTAAATAAATTCGCAATGACTTTGCAAGCAATTCAGGTCACCCTCCATGTTCAGTCAGCTAGGATGCAGAACTGACCGGCTGTTGCTACCTCTGTGTTCAACGAGATGGCCTGCAATCCTCCTATGACGATTATGAACAAGAGCAGCACAAAGCGGAGGCAAGATATACTCATCAGACCCTATCAGAAGTATACTGAGATTTAAATTAGGCAATGTCATAATTCAGAGAAAAATATATGAAAATAAAATTCTAAACTGTAGGCTGTCTAGTTATATACACAACAAGAGCACCGCAAGCGGAGGCATGATACGTCCATCATACACTATCAGAAGTATGATGGTATGGAAACAAAGAAAGTTCTGACACTTTATACATAATATCCGAAAATTGCATCAGATACATAGTCTTACTCTAGTAAATATTGTCAATTAAACTGTCATTCAGGAAAACATAACTTCAATGTCATAATGATTAAACCTAGCAAGTTGGAAAGATTAATTAAAAACTGTAGAAGATCTCCGGAAAACCAATTTACGACAGAAATGCATTTTCTACATAATGCCCATATTTTGCAATTGCAACTATGCAATGCTGTTACGCGGAAATTTGAAATAACTCAACAAAACCCATAATATATGTTAAATATTATAGCTTTTCAAATTACCATACCAAACTTTAGAGGAATTCAAGAAAAAGCAAAAAGGTTCTGACGTTTTCTACATAATGTCTGAAATTGCATCAGATACCAAGTTCCAAAGGGCCATAACTCTAGTAAATATTGTCCAATCAAACTGTAATTCAGGAATACACAATTTCATGTCATGATGATTAAGCCTAGCAAGTTTGAAAGATATCAGTTGATGACTGTAGGAGTAGATCTTGGGACAAATAACAGTTTACGACAGAAATGCAGTTTCTACATAATGCCTATATTTAACTAGGGCCTATGAAATGCTGTTACACAAAAAATTGAAATAACTCAACAAAACCTGTAATATATGTTAAATATTATAGCTTTTCTAAGTACCATACAAATTTTAGAGGAATTGAAGAAAACACAAAGTTTTCTAAATAATGCCAGAAATTGTGTCCCAAAGGGCCATAACTCTAGTGAATATTCTCGAATCAAATTGTCATTCAGGAAAACACAACTTCATGTTATGGTGGTTAAGCCAAGCAAGTTTGAAAGAAATCAGTTGAAAACTTTAGGAGGAGATCTCCGGACGAACAAAAGTTGGCGACGGACAGACAACGCCATACATAATATGTCCCGCCATTTTTGAAGGGCGTATAAATACAAGCAAAAGTAAACAAAATTTCCACATATTGCCTCAAAGGTTCATTACTCTAATAAAGATTGCCGAATCTAACTGCCGTTCAGGAAAACACAACTTCATGTCATGATGATTATGCCCACCAAAGATATTAGTTGAAAATTGCAGAAAAGTTCTCCAGATGAACAAAAATATTTGACAGAAACATTTTCCACATAATGCCCATATTTGGCAATGCTGCCACCCAAGAAGTTGAAACAACAGATAAAAAACCCTTAATATTTATTGAACACCTTAAATGACCCTGGCTGTTAATGGGATGTAAAACAAAATAAACCAAAAACATTTGAGCAAACTTTGTAGCTATTGATCCTACCAGCCAAACATCAGAACCCAGGGCCTTTTAACCGAGAATTATTTGAAAACCATTTGACCCCTGTGACCATGAAAATGTGTAAAGGTCATTCATTTTAATTACAGGTATCTTTGTAGCCCTACATCCCAGCATACTTCATGCCAAATATCAGTACCACAGGCCTTTCGGTTATTGAAGAGTTTCTTTGAAGATTTTGGGACATTTGACCCCTGTAATCTTGAATATAATTAAATGTCATTTATATGAGGAGACTTTGTAGCATTCCACCCAAGGCACCTATAGGCAAAAATATGATTACCTTGGACCTTTCTGTTATTGAGAAGATTGTTTAAGGTTTTAACATTTGACCCATGTGATCTTGAAAGTAAGTCTAGGTCATCACCAGTACCGGTAATATGAGGTCATTTTGAAGCATTTTATCCCAGGTACCTAATAGGCAAGTATCATTACACTGCATGAGCATTTTCGTTATTGAGAAGATTGTTCTAAATATTTTAACATATTCAACCCATATGGCCTTAAATGTAGGTCAACATCATTGATATGAGGAAACTTTGTAGCACTCAACCCTAGGTACCTACTGGCAAAATATAATTACCCTAGACCTATTGGTTATTGGGAGGATGGTTCAGGGTTTTTACATATTTGACCCATGTGACCTTGAAAGTAGGTCAAGGTCATTGATATGAGGAAACTTTGAAGCACTCCATTCAAAGTACCTACTGGTCAAATCACAGTTGCTTGAGTTTCTGTCAGTAAATAATAAATATATATGTGTAAAATGAGCCTCCCATTACAGTAATGGGCCGTGGTTCCATATATATAAACATTTTTTTTTTAATATACTGGCAGAAACTCGGGCAACTGTGGTCAAATATAAACACCCTGGGCCATTCAGTTCAATGAGAAGTCATTTGAAGGAAAAGTTTATGGACGGCGCACAGCGACGGACAAGATTCAATGACTGAATCATCCTGACCCTTTTGGACAGATGACCTTAAAAAAATTGACTGGCACTAGCAAATAAAAATTGGTCATGCACAACACATTTAAAATGTTCCTTTATTTTCCACCGAGATTTTTTGGAAGAATTATCTTTCTAAATTTACATTAGAAGTTCCAGTCTCATCCCATTACAGGTATATACAACAAATTGACAGCAGCAAATGATTCATGTGTTTATTTTACAATGTTCAGTTCCTTAAAAAATATAAAACATCAAAGAATTTAATTGACAATTTAAAAGCTTAATTTAAAATAGCTTAATCAGATGTGATTATATAGCAAATTTGGCTAATTAACATACTGATCCGTGCGACTTTCTTGTAAAAAGGTTAAACCAGGCTCAATACTTATAAAGTACATGTTTTGATTTGTTCAAATAATATGAATTAATTTTATTTCTTCGCTTTATACCACAGATTTTGATTGTCGGAATAAAACTAGATTCCAATGACATTAATATGGGGCCATTGTAACAGTATATAATTTGTGAAGAAAGTATTTACTTTTCCCTTCAAATGTCCTGCCCAGAGCGACAGATAGAAGAGAAGAAAGGATGCAATATAGACATACATACACGGACACTCGCTCACCGCACTCGCCAAAGGAAAGGCAGGACATTGAGGGATTTCACAAAATACTGTTACGCTGTCCGACACATAATATCTCCACCCTAGTATTTATCGCCTTGGTCAATATCGCTGACCTGGGGTTGATAAAACCATGTATCGACCACATCAACATGTGATAATTGTATATTATCTTGAAGGCTGCTGAGATGTCTACCTTTAAATCAATCGCGGAGTTACAGAGTTTTCTCTTTCTTGTTGGTTATTGTCTCCCTGGAGATTTCAATGAATTGTAATTAAATCATTACTGACTAAGTTTAATAATCCTACCACTAGTCGGCACCATTTTAACAGAGATAGTATTTAGTGTACATTTGTCATGTTTATATTCATCGGAAAGTGAATGAGAAATCTGTGTCAATTTGTGATCATATTTAAGATGAAAAAAATTTGAATGCAAAATATAATGCATTGATTTGTATACACTCAAAATTTTCCATTTGATATTGTAAGATAAAACAATCTACATATGAGACAAAATGACATTCTAATCAAGAAAATAAAAAATATCTGAGAATACAGAAACGTCAGCAAAGCCATCATCCAAAATTGATTAAACTATAATAATCTAGTGGTTTCAGTCTAAAAACCAATATTCAGCATTAAGTCAGAAAAAAAAAAGGTAAAAGCATTTGTGAAAATTCCCAAAAACCGCTTGGAATTGGTTGGTTGGTAAATTACTAGTTACCCTCCTTCCAGATAAACACTGGAAGCTGATATATCCTTTGTGTTGGCTGGTAAATCGATGGATCTTGGTTGTTATTCGTACAATGATCTATGGCCTACACTTAACATGTAATGACATCGATATCCCGCCCCAAGAATTATGAGGGGTTTTTTTTGAGCCAAAAAATCATCTGCAATAAAAAAACATTGATAGTCTAGATACAGCATCTGACCTATCTAGCGTTCAAATATGATATTAGACATACGAGACCCCCTTAAACTTGTTTTTTGCATTGGGAATGTTCTAATCATGTCCCGTTTCGGAATAAAAATAAAACAACAAACTCTGTTTCAGTACTTAGCAATGAACGACTTTTTGAATATGAATTCAGCTTGTAATATTTTTTTTGTTTGTACCCCAACTGTTTTGCTCTAAACACTATTAAGGAAAAATGTATTATCTTGTGGTATTTACAACATACATACTCGATATTATTATATACACTTGTCGTAATTGGATACCATGGACAGTGGCCAGTCACTGCTGATATTACATGTTTATACGTTTTATAACTGATCATAGTGTACTACAATGTATACAGTACTAGTGTAACATTTAATTCTACTGTGTACAAATTCAAAATACTTTATTGAATATCTAGCAAAGCGCAGTTTAATAACACCAACAATAACTGAACAACCTTCCTCACACGATGATCATGATCAATAATTAAAACTCTTGAAACATACCCTATTTGATTAAACTCTGGCAGAAATATGTATTGCACTTAATTATGTGAAACAAGCATAGCATTTCAAACCATCTGATACAATTTTGTACACTGGCAATGTCGTCATGTGAATTGTGGTAAAAAATGAAATTCACATGAATTTTATGTGAAATTATAATTCAGTTGACTTTTACATGCATATTTTTTCCTTAATGAAATTTTTCATGTGAATTTTATGTAAAAAAATTTGCTATATATAACAATGATTTTACAAATATCAATCTTGATCTAATTAGAAATAATTATATTTCATCCTGTTTTTTTTCATTAACAGCTTAACAGACCATTTTAGGTATGTGGTATGTGATTTAGATACACATTGAAATATTAATTATGTTTTTTTTTTTTGTTATTGCATAATCTTTTCAAGATTATGACATAGTTGTACTTATATTCATATGCATAGATTGGTTTTGCCTGCCAAAATTTACAGTTGAATTGTTGAAATGAAAGTAATTTTCATATTTTAGATACACATTGAAATATTAATTAAGTTTTAGTTATTGTATAATTTGTTCAAGATTATGACATAGTTGTACTTATATTCATATGCATAGATTGGTTTTGCCTGCCAAAATTTACAGTTAAATTGTTGAAACGAAAGTAATTTTAACGTTTTAAAGAATATCCTAATTTATGAGAAAAATACTTTGACAATGTTTATTACAGATCCAAAAATAATGAAAGACTTATTTTAATAACAGTTTATGAAAACAACAGCCTTTAAAATTTCACTTTGTGTACTAAGATGCCATCACTAAGCCCTATAATCTTCAAACTGAAGAAACAGTAGCATGAGGGAAGAGAAAAATTTTTTTTACCTATAAAATCAGCAAGATCTGGCACATAATGTACAATGTCTCTGTTTCAGTTCACACAACTCTACCAAGACAAGCCTCCAGATTAACCAATCTTAATCTTCAAACTTGACTTTGTTAGTTTGAACTCTATCTCACGCTGGATAGACTACACCGGACACACAACTGGCCGAAAAATGAAGCCAAAGACTAGACCATAGACGGATTACAGAAAAAAAGACTTGGTTAAAAAAATTCCTAAAATTGACATTTCAAAATTCTAACCGACATTTAATAGGTTTGTACAATAAACTGATAAACATATCTATATACAAATATATACAACTAACTTTGTACAAAAGCAAGATACACATTGCATAAATACAGCAGTATCCTATATCAGCATAATAAAACGGAACACAAGACTTGCTTATCCTTGAAGCAGTGGACACAGGGTAAGGATAGTATTAAAGCTATTCACAAGTATTGCATTGAAATAAATAAAATACGTATATAAAACAGAAGTCATGTAGTTTAGTGAAATATTATCAAAATTTCGGGAGAAATAGCCAGACCACATTTGACTGAAAGTTAATCAGAGCTATTGATTACACTTCACATATTTCGGCACATTAGCTATGTTTTCATCAAAGCTGAACATGGCTAATGGTTTTGACGATGATATACATGTAACATGTAACCCATAGTTTTGATTAACTTTCTGTCCAATTATCTAGCTGATTTAGTTTTCCTTTTGATGCTATAAGTCATTTCTACCTCTGAAACCTTCAATGAGGGAGATCTCCCCCATTCCACATTTCCAATGAGGGAGAAAGTGTGTGAAATACATTTTGTATGTCTAAAACTGCATTACTCAATTAGTTTTCCCCTTTTTATGTATCAAAACAACTTCAAAAAGTATTCATTTGATCCAGACACACCTATTGTGTTCATTACACACACCCTACATTAACTAGGATATCATTTTACCACAGTACATGTATGTAAATTTTGAGTTTGTTTGAGTTCAGACTTAAATGAGGCAGATTTCGAGGGAGATTGGTAAATTATGGTCAAAATGAGGGAGTCTCCCTCGTAATGAGGGAGGGTTAACGGATATGTTCTACCTGAGTTGTCATTTCATTTTAATGCTGGACTTATTAATGTATTTCCTCAGAATTTTTAGAAGATTTGGATACGAAGGTTCAGTTTTGATTGCTTGAAACTGATACAACATCATGTGGCAGTACCAATCTTGCAAGACTTTTAATTAGTTTTCCGAGATTCAAAAAAATATATTCATCAACATTGAGATTCAGAGAATTTTTTGTATACACACGCCACATTTAATCACTACAGTTCATCAGAATAAACTTAATTGGGTTTAAGGTTTTCCAGTATTTTTTTAACCAAGCAAAAAAATGTTAAGATTCTTTCTTTGTACTACATGTCTCAGTCCAACTCAGATTTAAAACAAATCTTAAAATGCATTTATTGCTCCAACATGACATTGCATGCAGCCATTAATACTGGCAAGGTTTAGGATTTTTACTCGTCAAATGGATTTTGAAATACAATACTAAGAGATCAGTTAACATGCAATATATGTCTGCAACAATTTCTTTTCAGTATAGTCACAATGTTTGGTTCATAAGAAAATTTAAAACATGGAGACTACGATCCACTTCAAACAAACGATCCTGTACATACAGTATGAGACTGAATTAATCAACAGTATTATATATTAAGTGAACAAATTTTGACTTGTGGAAAAATAAGAAAATTGAGCATCCTCGAATTTGTATCCATGGAAGTTTAACTTTATATATAAACTATATACCGGTAATATAATATATATTTTATAAAATATATATATATACCTCATAGAATACATGATATTATTGTTAAATTATCAAAAATTTGCACAGCATGGTTGTTTTGAAAACAGAACACAGATATTTTGATATAAATGATTCTGGCATCTATTATTTTACATTGAGTTTTTTTTTTCAATCAGTTGATTTTTTTTTTAAATGAAAGGTTTGGACAAACATGTCTGTCAGCAGTTGGCCTTATAACATAAGTTGATTACCAGGTAAACAGCTAATAAAATTCCGGTTATGTGTATTATTACATCTATATTATAGACAGAATGGGCTATGTTTAAAAAAGACGTAATTACATTTAAACAAATATAGCAGGAGATGTTTTCTCTGTAACATCAATAAGACACTTAAAATGGGGAACATGAAGAACAAGAATTATTGCATTGCATACATATATACGGAGCTAATTTTCTCCTTGCACTGTCCATACCCACAAAATATGACCCTCTGTGAAATGAACACTTATAATATACTGGTTGAGGTTATTAAAATATATTTCATTCTATCGCAAAAAACCCACAGGCAAGCAGAAAAAAATCACAAGGCTTACTTTTTTCCTGAAGCAATTCATTTGTCTAGGCCCTAAGTATCCTTCTACACAACACACAAGACATTTGTCCACAACTTTACATGCAGTGTCCTAACAGTGTAAAAAAACGTGTGCAGTCTTTCTTTTAGGAAACTTGTTGGTCCAGTTTTGTGTATGAGAGATGTGACATGTAGTTTGCATCGTTCCATTTTGTTTGACTGAGGTTTATCCAAGTACCAATCTTTCCGATGTTGATCTGTTCGTCTTGCGATGGATTGATGTACTGTTGGCCATTAGCACATCTTCTTGCCAGGACAATATTTCCGATGTAGATCTGTTCATCTTGCGATGTATTGATGTACTGTCGGCCATTAGCACACCTTCTTGCCAGGACTTGGTAAAATACTACTGCGACAATATGGCCGAGATCGTATCTCTCTCTGGAAAACAAAGCAAATAGTATTTAGTAAAATTTTTCCATCATCCATTCTTTATACTAAATACCAACCTCCACAAAGATACCTTAATTTCAATACATCAATTCTTAACAATATTTAAGTGGTATTTCATAACCAAAATCTTAAGGACCCTGAGAAGTCAAAATTTTCCTGTATCAAACTTTTTTTCTCATTAATGGATAAGGGAGTTCATGGCAATTCAGGGTTCTCATTAAAAGCCGGTTGCCGGCAAAAGTAGCCTGTTATTCAACAACTTTGAACCGGCTATTTTTCAGAATTTTATATATGTCAACATTACAGAATGTGAAAATTCAACCAGCTATTCTTTCGAAGTCAACCAATTATTGCAAAACCTAGTGAGAAGACTGGGCATGGCAGAAAATACAATAATGATGATAACTATTTTGGTGCTTGTTTTTGTGCTATGATGGGTAAAAGATACCAATATGACATAATAAGGAATTTTAAGTGAGTTTTGTAGTTTTGACCAAATGCAGAATATCTTCATAGTACAACATCTTCCAAATTTGTTATCTAAAACGTATGATTGTTTGCAGAAATAACAAAAATAATATTTTCTTTTGAATTTCTTACTATTTTAACTCAGGTAAGCAATTGGAGTTGATTTTTTGCTATTCCAGTAAAAACATTCCTGATAATGTGTGCAAGAGTAAGTATCAGTAAAACTACAGATTTTAGAAAGTACCATCACCTAGTTAGATATTCAGGTTAAAGTTCATCTCTGAACTGAAAGTATTGTTATTTGTAGTATAGAAAAACTCAATCTTGAAACTCTAGCAGTTACACTCACTTACACTGCTTGCATCCCCGGAATATCTCAAAGCAAATTTGAACACCAAGTGTGAATCTCAAATAATAGGGAATAACTGGACGAGTGCCGTCAATTTTGCTTTGACATATTCCAGGAATGAACACAGTGAAAAGAATATGACCCCTGGAGTATCTAGGATTGGAAAAACTATTTGTAGGAGTTCTCTTGAAACTATAGGAGTTACCATCACTTTTGCTGTCTCCTTCAACTCCTTGAATATGTCATGGCAAAATTCAACTCTCAGTGTGCCTCTTAGACGTCTTAAATAGCAGGACGAGTGCCGTCAATTTTGCTGTGACATATTCCAGGAATGAACACAGTGAAAAGAATATGACCCCTGGAGTATCTAGGATTGGAAAAACTATTTGTAGGAGTTCTCTTGAAACTATAGGAGTTACCATCACTTTCGCTGTCTCCTTCAACTCCTGGAATATGTCATGGCAAAATTCAACTCTCAGTGTGCCTCTTAGACGTCTTAAATAGCAGGACGAGTGCCGTCAATTTTGCTGTGACATTCTAGGAGTGCAGAAAGTGTGACAAGGACATGATCCCTGGAGTACCAAGGATTAGAAGAACTACCAGGTATTAGTAGGAGAGTGGACTGGCAGTGCTCTCTCTAAGGAATGACGAAGAAACGACACGTGGTTTGTGAGTAAACAGATGAGATATAAAATAAATGGTACAAACTTCAAACTCTTTGTAGTCCCCGGTCGACACGACGGATAGCTCTCCAGTATTTGTGAGGGGCTGGAAGCAGCTGCTTACCGTCGTGTGACTAAACATGGTGTCATTAGTCATGGCATGGTTGTCCTGCGTGTTCTTCTCAGACAGCACTTTACGAGCGATTCGATTGGACCGTCGCCGGGCTGTTTTACCCGACTTTATGCCAGCAGGGGTCTGAAACATGGTATGAGAATTGAAAAAAATTATGAAATTGATTTTTTCGACAATTAATAAATTCAAACATGTTTGTGAGCATGGTTAGTGATTAAACCCAGCTTCATGACCAGGAATATGCTTAAAATAAATGCATTGTTAAAAGTGCTGAAATTCTATTTATAGTAACAGTGACCTAGTCCTGCAGGAGGTTGAAATGTGAAGTCATACAAGAGGTGATGCATGTGAACACTTGTATGTATGAGGTTTAATGAAAATTGGTTTTGGTATGGTTTATTTTTGTTTATTTTTTTGTTATATATCCTATTATCCGCCAGTGTAATTAAAGGATGTGCCAGGTTTCAGTGTTGGAGGACCAACGACCTACAGCCAGTACCTGGCAACTGCCCAACGTGGGTTTCAAACTCGCAACTCTAAGGTGAAGGGCTAGTGGCAGAATGTTGGGACACCTTAACCACTTGGCCACCGCTGCCCCTAATCAGACAATTGGTTAAGAAATGAAGTCTTTACAGAAAAGATGGTGTTTGGGACATGACATTCTGACAGATCCCTACATACTCTTGATGACTTCGTCACAAGGGTATAAATAGCAATAGCAACTTTTCTGATTTCTTACATTAAAACTCACCAGTTTACTTGTAGATGCTGGAGGTTTACGATATGGGGACGCGAACACACTGCTATGCTGTATACGGCTACATGAAGCTATTCTACTGCAGGATCCAGGTGTACGAGTCGTATCATTTCCCTATAGAAAATAAATTTCTCATTTTAGTATGTGTCCCATGAACAGGTCTTACTAAAACTCTTACTGAGGGTAAGTCAAGTAATGATAGATGTCAGCGCATTCAGACTGTTAACACCCAAAAGTATGTCTGATATCATAATGTATTAATGTATACAGCAACTTAGGTGAAATATAAATTATTTACAGGAAAATTCCACATCGCCAAGTTCACCTGTAATAACAATCATTACTAGGAGCATGTTGTGCACAAATGTTTTGTGTCATAATTTAGATATACCCTAGCCTCTAAAATGTTGACAATTCAACAACAGCAGAAATTCATTTTTATTACATTTTTACCAGTTATATATCAGAAAATATCAGTTTGATAAAAGTTATATCATCACTGCTAATATCATCACAAGAAATCTGTTATATCTTTACTAGTGATGATACAAGTCAGGGCTTTTTCTAGGTAAATTGGGAAAAGGCCCCTCAATGAAATTGGGAAAACGCAGTTTTATCAACAAAATAGTTCCTTGTAAATATAATCAATTAATTTATGTGATAATAACTGCAAAATATACATTGTTTTTGTCTTCATAATTTGTAGTGCACATTCACGCTTTTTATAACGTTTTCACAGAACTTTCCAAAACTTTGAGGAAATTACAGACTGGAATTTAGCCTAGCTAACTGATCTGGAAAATAAATCTGAAATTGGGAAAATTGAAGCCAAAATCTCATTGGGAATGGGGCCATATATCGGCCCCTGAGAGATCCTAGAAAAAGCCCTGTAAGTTTTGTCCTATATCATGGAACACTATTGTGTACTATTTTTCGTTATTCTAGAATCAAATCATATAAAGTAAGGAAATTAAAAACCTTTATAGTATTTTGGAAATCAAAAGTTATCTAATGAATTTTATTAATGTTTTTGCATTTTTAATATATTTTGATGAAAAAGTCGAACTTCATCCTGTGGCATATTAATATTCTATAAGCCTTAGACATTCCGTCCCAATCAGTTATAACCGCAATCTTTTTAGATAGAATCAGATTTTTGGGAATTTCGAAAATGTAATAAAAAGAAAATTCAATGGTTTCCCAATAGATATCAAATATATTTCACTCGTATGGCAGATTTTAAAAATATTTTCACTCCTGCTACGCACTTGTGAAAATATGACAAAAAATCTGCCAAACTCGTGAAAGATATTTGTTATTTAGCGGGAAACCATTGAACAGCCTTTATGTATTCAGTAGAACCAAATACATGTATTAACTATTATGGCTAAATTCGAACATATTTTATTATCCTGACTTTTACACAAGAAGCAAAATGAAAGCAAGCACAGTAAATGAAATAATATCCAGAATATGCCATTGAGATCTAAAAGACTATAAAATTGATCATGTTGTCACTTTAAGTTTACAACATTTACACAAATTAAATCTTCACACATTATATAGTAAAGGAGGACATTTTCTGAGGGTGTTTTGGGGCTGTTAATGCACTCCATTCCAAATTGAAATTATTTCATATTTTAGTCAAATTCCAAAAAATTTCAGTCTACTACTGAAAAATTAATTTTCAATGCACCAATTTTCTTCCCAAAATAAAACAAATAGGCCCCATCCCAAACCAGTGTGAAAAAACCCTGTAAAACGAAGGGGCTAGTTAATTAAAACTAAACTGAAAAAAAAATTCCTGTTTAGAAAGACTATTGCTAATTGTATACAAATAAACTTAAATCTTTTTGTCAGAATTAAACAAAGTCATTACCTTCGGTATTTGTCTAAAGTTCCAACTGTTTCTTCATAAATTGCAATAATTTAATATTATTTCGTTTAAGATCACAAATGGAAAGCTATATATACATAATTCATTATTTTTATTCATTCTTTTGGGGGAAAAAAACATTGTTTTGAAAAGGGGAGCAAATGTTATTCAGCTGTGAAAAACTAGTAAAAAATCACTTCATTGAATTTTCAAAATGTCTTCGCACTTATCAAAATACATTGTTTTACAGGAAATCAAATGTCTTTTCATTTTTTTACTATTTTTGCACACTTATTTACGCTCTTCATCAAAATAGAATAGAAAATAAGGACAGATCATATAGAGCAAAAACACATTCACCTGGCCATTTGGGCCATTAGAGCTTAAGATCAAAAGACTTTCAATAACTGCGAAGCAGCTGAAATTAACATTTGAAAAGAAAACTTGAAACCTTGTCCATGCAATTCAATGCACCTAAACGGCAACAAACAGTGCGGTAAAAAAACAGAAACAATAGATGTAGGGTCATGCAGGGCAGAGGCAAACTATCCACACGATACTTTGATTTGTCCAACAAAAATATCAATACTTCATTGCACAAAGATGTTATTGAATAATATTCAATAGGATTGGGCAACAGGCAAAAGTCTTTACAAATCCTCTCCTTAAAATATCAATACTTGGTGTAATAAAAAGAATTAAAATCATTTTTATCATCAAAATCTTTAACTTTAAAGCTTCAAGATAAAGGGTTTGTTTGACTTGTTCATGTCAAAATTTTACATGTAGGCCTAACTACGTAAAAATTTGAATTTTTACACTGTCATGTAAAAAAATATGAAGAAATTACTAAAATCATGACAGCTCTTTTCCAGAAAGTTTCAGTATGGAATGTTATGTATGAAAGAAAAATCATGCATATTTTTTAAAGATTATAAATGGATATCATGCCTCATAAAATTACATCATAATGATGTATTACAGAATCAACAGCAAATGTACAAGACTCATTTTTTATTTATGAAAAGTAGGTTATTGTGAATATGTCGACAATAGATTGTGATTTGTGTTATAGTCCGTGTCAGGGTTACAGGGAGGAGGCTGGCTGAAAGTGTTACCTTGGAATTTAGGGACATTTGAACAGACACTCCACCATCATTGAGCTGTGACACAAGACAAAACACAACACATAATCACACACTGCGACACACACTTGTTATCTACATATCTACACGGCTACGTGGAAACTTCTCACTAGTGTAGTATTCATGTTTGTTGTGCCAACTACCTTAACACAGGACTATCTAAGTAAAACACAAAATCAACTCCATAATATGTTATATAGGACCAAATCCACTTTTTAAGAAACAAAGGTTTCAGATCTTTCCATATCTTTTTTGTGTACTGAGTGTATTTGTAAAAACAATTTTCGAAACAGTCCCCCAGATTTCAAGAACAAAGATAAATTAGAAATACTTCAATTCAGGATTATATAAGAAAGTCACATAAAGTTATCTAACGAGGAGGTTTTTGCTCCGACAGAATTCTCAGTTAATATTCTATAACAAGTACATAATAATGTAAAGCCCTATTACTAAATTTTTACTAGTGCTCACCTTCCTCATCTTTGACGGTGTCTTACTGGGAGTGCCCAGGAAGCGTCGTTTGGCAGGCGTGTTTGGTTTACTGCCGAAGAATACTTCTTCCTCCATCAACTTGGCCTTGGCTTTATTCTGTCAAAAAACATCCACATGAATATAAATATCCTTTAGAATATTTATCTTTCATTAGATAATAAAATTCTAAATAAATATTCAACTTGAAAATAAATTGCGCCAATTGCAAATTCTAGTATAATATCTTGTAATTATTTATTTTCAATTGGCAACTTTGATTTCTTTATTCTATTATCCAGTTTGCAGAATTTATTTAGCAGTAGTTTCCTAATCAAGGCCGTTGAAAAATTACCATCAGAGAACCTTTTTTCTCTTCTTGATTTACTGTAGAACTGAAGCTATAATTTCAAACCTCGGGTAATCTTTGACTATCCAGTTTCAGTAGATAATTCAACAACTGCTGAACTTTAACCTTTATTTCATATGGCAAAATCTCCTAAATATAAGTCTCTGAATAAGTGGAATCCCCGACCGCATGTGAAAGGGTATGTTCACCTGCCCAAACACTTGGGTTTTCCCTGGGTTCTCCAGTTTCCTCCCACTATAGGACCCCTTGTGCGCTTACATCCGGGCCAACAAGAGTGATTAATTCAAGTTGGATAACTTTTTTCATAATTGTTGTAAAATAAATAAAATTTATTTAAACCTCAATTACTGGAAGCTGGCAGGAGCCCTGAAGTTATTAGGTATCTTAATAATCCTAATAATAAAGTTTAACAAGGTCGAATGTTTGGTATGAAGTTTGACAGCGGCCAATGAAATACTTCCAATCAAATAAGATATTCTTGAGTTATACAAGTTTGAGATCATGAAGTGGGACAGTATATTAAAGTAATAACCAAAGATTGCCTACCCTGTCCTCCTTTTCTTTGATTTTTTCCTTCTGGTACCGGGTCCATCGGGACTCTATGTACTCCATGAAGCGCTCTCCCTCCACTAGAAACTGCTGCCCCTGGGCCTTCTCCCAGTCAGCGATGTTCTCCTTCACCTCCTCCTCAACCTAACAAGGCAGAACAATAACCATCACAGTTCACAGCTATATGCTTACACTAGTTCATACCAGGAATTTCTTTGGCAGTTTTCATATAATATACACTGTGGTACAGTATCTTTTATTAACAATATCAAATTTAGAATAATCTTTTTTTTTTCAATATTTCCCAAAAAAATCTGAAGATTGGATCATTTTTTTACTCAGGGAGGAGGTTTTTATTTTATGAAGGATCTGATCTGATTTAGCTTCTGTTCGTAGGACTCAAAGAAATTTAAAAATCTACGTACGTGACGTAGAAAGCATTGATGACACATAGAGCTATCATAAGTTATTAGGACCCAGTTAATTGCTAAACAATATGAAGTGATATATACTGTAATATTATCTAGTTTTTTTTTATGAATTTGCAGGATCCCCCCTTCCCCCATTTGGGACAGGGCATTTTGTTGTCTCCTTTTTTGGAAGAGAATAGATATATAAATGAAATTTTCGGGAGTACACGTGCAAATTTTTGGAATTCTACATAACATTTATATGTTATAGTTACAATTGTGAGTGGACTGGGACTCTTTAACAACCCCAAAAAGCACCCCTAGAAAGCACCAATGTTTAAGCTTCTCATAGTACACAGTTTCACATTCCTACAGATAGGTCAATAACCATGAACATGAGAATTACTTGTGGAATGAATTATTAACAAATTTATTATTGATTTTATGAAAATCCTTTATCTCTGCGACCCATGATTTATTTTTCGATTTGATTACGTTTTGACAACAGGTTCCTTTTAAACAGAGCACTTTTTCAATGATCTACCTACAATTATTTTTCATGGGTCACAAGATGTTAAATTTAATCATTTTTCGGAAATTCAGTGAGTAGAGGATGTGAGATGAGCATGTAGATTTATCACTACTTTTTTCATGATGATATATATAATAGTGCTGTCATGATACGTGAAAACTGTACCACGATATATTGCAATACAGAGTGACTGTATCACGATACGTACCGCAATATATTGATTTGACAAACGGCCACTCCCGCTTTAATTGACTTCGTTTGTTTGTTTTGTCTTAGACAAAAATGCCCCCATATGGCACTTTTTTGCCTTTTTATTTGGCAAAAAATAAAAAATCCTGTTGTATTTGACAAAGTAGAAGAGACGCCCGAGAAAAAAGATGGGGTTCTTGAAAGTTCAAACATTTAGCTATTTCAGACTATCGAAAAGAGAAAGTAGAATGAGGGTTTCATTGAAATGACTTCGTTTTACTGTTTTTCTTGGAATTCATGCAAAATATTGGCATTAGGGAAGATTTAATGTAAGTACTGAAAATTACCATGTTCCACAAAAAACTGGTTTTTCAATTTCGTACCGCGTTGCAACAATTTCTATTGACACATTGCAATATACCAGTATATTGTGACGGCACTACACTGTATACATATTATATAATACATTCTATTTGTGTTTTAAAACATATTATGCTACCCTTTATTTGTATTGGATCACTGTAAAGATGATGAAACTTTTCCTAGATCTACTTACTTTGGGTAGCTCTTTGAGCAGTTTCTTCCTCGCCTTCTCCTCTTGAAGCAGATTACCTCCCCTGTTATTGAATCTGTTGGGATCACACGCTTTTCTCTGAAATGAAATGGACAACACATTAAAAACAATTTCACATTCTCCAATGTCAATGTTACATTCTAAACAGTGAAGAGAATATATCAGAACCTGTCAGGAGCAGTTGGCCCTGTTTTTCAAAAGCGGACTTTACAGGCCCAACATACATAACTTTTGGCAAAAATTGAAGCAAAAATCAAGCCTACTAACTTAATAATATTAAAAATTTTTGTCAAAATGAACTGATATCAGCAATATTTAAGATGAATTCTTTCGCGGTTACCGGTACAGCAGCAGTTGAAACACGCGTCCATTTCGAACCGTCTTCTACCTTCGGTTTGTTGTTGAAATGGGCCCCACCTGAATTATTTTCGATTCTTGATTTTTTGTCCAGAGTTTCTTGTTAGTTACCGCTCAGGTTTACTTCGTTTTAGGCTTATTTTTGCATGGTTATCAACTGGATTTTTTTCAGAATTTTTCAGAATCACGAAAATTTCCCTGAAGTTACGTATATTGGGCCTTTAATATAAGGAATGGTATGCAGAT
Source organism: Mimachlamys varia (assembly GCA_947623455.1). Classification (NCBI taxonomy): domain Eukaryota; kingdom Metazoa; phylum Mollusca; class Bivalvia; order Pectinida; family Pectinidae; genus Mimachlamys; species Mimachlamys varia. The sequence continues at coordinate 5,185,872 of OX392536.1, forward strand.
CTTGTGTTAACTCTACCATCCATATTCCACTTTTATTTTCAGTCCTTGACAAAGAAGTGTTGCCTTTCACTGTCATCATCAAAGTGTGATTACCTCAAACTCCAGCATCTGTTTGAAGAGTACCTCCCAGCGCGCCACATTTTCGTAAAGCTGGCGGTGGTTTTCATATATCTGTCGTACCCTGACCACCTCCAGATCGTGGAGTTCTAGTAACTGCTCTGTGTAATCATCTGTGTAAATAAAATCATAATTGGTAATTAATATATTTATATGCTGAAGTATTTTGAAATGAATGGCTAAAAGTTCCTGTAGAACCTTGAGTATTAAGAGGTATTAAAACATGTATGGGTTGAGAAGAACAACAGAGTGCACTAAATCTTGAAATCAATATCTTCTCTTCTTTAACTCATTCACCCCTGAATATTTATAATGAATTATTCCAACCTTTGAATTGGAGGAGTTCAAATGTGTCTTAAGGGGTGAATGAATTAAACCATTCTTGATACTTCAGTATTTACGATCACTTACTCTCTCTGAACCCCAAGAATATGTCATCACAAAAATAAAATACAAGCAGGCACCAAGGATATGTCATCACAAAAATAAAATACAAGCAGGCACCTAGAATATGTCATCACAAAAATAAAATACAAGCAGGCACCTAGAATATGTAATCACAAAAATAAAATACAAGCAGGCACCTAGAATATGTCATCACAAAAATAAAATACAAGCAGGCACCAAGAATATGTCATCACAAAAATAAAATACAAGCAGGCACCTAGGATATGTCATCACAAAAATAAAATACAAGCAGACACCTAGGATATGTCATCACAAAAATAAAATACAAGCAGGCACCAAGAATATGTCATCACAAAAATAAAATACAAGCAGGCACCTAGGATATGTCATCACAAAAATAAAATACAAGCAGGCACCTAGGATATGTCATCACAAAAATAAAATACAAGCAGGCACCTAGGATATGTCATCACAAAAATAAAATACAAGCAGGCACCTAGGATATGTCATCACAAAAATAAAATACAAGCAGGCACCTAGAATATGTCATCACAAAAATAAAATACAAGCAGGCACCTAGGATATGTCATCACAAAAATAAAATACAAGCAGGCACCTAGAATATGTCATCACAAAAATAAAATACAAGCAGGCACCTAGAATATGTCATCACAAAAATAAAATGCAAGCAGGCACCAAGGATATGTCATCACAAAAATAAAATACAAGCAGGCACCTAGAATATGTCATCACAAAAATAAAATACAAGCAGGCACCTAGAATATGTCATCACAAAAATAAAATGCAAGCAGGCACCAAGGATATGTCATCACAAAAATAAAATACAAGCAGGCACCTAGAATATGTCATCACAAAAATAAAATACAAGCAGGCACCTAGGATATGTCATCACAAAAATAAAATACAAGCAGACACCTAGAATATGTCATCACAAAAATAAAATACAAGCAGGCACCTAGAATATGTCATCACAAAAATAAAATACAAGCAGGCACCTAGGATATGTCATCACAAAAATAAAATACAAGCAGACACCTAGAATATGTCATCACAAAAATAAAATACAAGCAGGCACCAAGGATATGTCATCACAAAAATAAAATACAAGCAGGCACCAAGAATATGTCATAGAAAAATAAAATACAAGCAGACACCTAGGATATGTCATCACAAAAATAAAATACAAGCAGACACCTAGGATATGTCATCACAAAAATAAAATACAAGCAGACACCTAGGATATGTCATCACAAAAATAAAATACAAGCAGACACCTAGGATATGTCATCACAAAAATAAAATACAAGCAGGCACCTAGAATATGTCATAGCAAAAATAAAATACAAGCAGGCACCAAGGATATGTCATAGAAAAATAAAATACAAGCAGGCACCTAGAATATGTCATAGAAAAATAAAATACAAGCAGGCACCTAGAATATGTCATAGAAAAATAAAATACAAGCAGACACCTAGAATATGTCATAGAAAAATAAAATACAAGCAGGCACCAAGGATATGTCATAGCAAAAATAAAATACAAGCAGGCACCTAGAATATGTCATAGAAAAAATAAAATACAAGCAGGCACCAAGGATATGTCATCACAAAAATAAAATACAAGCAGGCACCAAGGATATGTCATCACAAAAATAAAATACAAGCAGGCACCTAGAATATGTCGATATTGGTATAGGAACTTACCTAGAATGTTTTATTGATATCGGTATAGGAACTTACCTAGAATATGTTATTGATATCGGAATAGAAACTTACCTAGAATATATTATTGATATTGGTATAGAAACTTACCTAGAATATGTTATTGATATCGGTATAGAAACTTACCAAGAATGTTTTATTGATATCAGTACAGAAACTTACCTAGAATATGTTATTGATATCGGTATAGAAACTTACCTAGAATATGTTATTGATATCGGTATAGAAACTTACCAAGAATGTTTTATTGATATCAGTACAGAAACTTACCTAGAATATGTTATTGATATCGGTATAGAAACTTACCTAGAATATGTTATTGATATCGGTATAGAAACTTGCCTTAGAATGATTTATTGATATCGGTATAGAAACTTACCTAGAATATGTTATTGATATCGGTATAGAAACTTACCAAGAATGATTTATTGATATCGGTATAGAAACTTACCTAGAATGATTTATTGATATCGGTATAGAAACTTACCAAGAATGTTTTATTGATATCGGTATAGAAACTTACCTAGAACGTTTTATTGATATCGGTATAGAAACTTACCTAGAACGTTTTATTGATATCGGTATAGAAACTTACCTAGAATGTTTTATCGATATCAGTATAGAAACTTACCTAGAATGTTTTATTGATATCGGTATAGAAACTTACCTAGAATGTTTTATTGATATCGGTATAGAAACTTACCTGAAATGTTTTATTGATATCGGTATAGAAACTTACCTAGAATGTTTTATTGATATCGGTAAAGAAACTTACCTAGAATGTTTTATTGATATCAGTTTAGAAACTTGACCAATCACTTAGCTTTCTGATACTTATCTATGGAAGATAATGGAGGATCAACATCTGATCTAAAGCTGGTCAATTTTACTTTTACCAAATTTAAAAATTCTTTTATGTACATCAAAAGATTAAAGTGTTCTTGGCCCATCTAAATGAGGGCAATCACTGAGCCCTGAATTTTGCTATTACATATTCCAAGAATTCAAAGAGTAAGGATGAAATTAACACTTTCACCACCAAAGAGCAAAATAGACAGACCCTTATCAATGAATGGGGGACTCCACTGAAGTCACATAGGGAGGAAAGGGTTAAATATGTTGAATAACATAACTTCTAAGCTGAGATTTAGAAAAGTGATCGACACTGTTAAAACTATGATTTGGTGTTTACTGCACCATCATACGCTTATCAGAAGCTCATCTGATGTGTAAGGAACAGGATTTGGGTGTTAGTTTTACCGTTGATGTGGAAGGGTTTGAAGGCATCCCGCTGCTGCTGGCTGAAATAGCATTTATCCCACCACTCGAGCAGTTCCCGTCGTGTACTTTCCACGAAACGCTGCATATGTTCATATTTCAGCTTCTCGCAGCGAGCAATCTCCTCTTTTAACTGTCAAGTAAAACAGAAAACTTCAGTCTATTTACACTAAACAAATCACTTGCTTGACTGTAAAATACACCAGAAAACTTCTTCAAATTCAGAGATCACATTTGACTTTTAAAATAACAACCATCATGTCCTAGCTGTTTAACAGTTATATACTCCCCCAAAGAGTTACAGCACCATTTCTTTCCCATTTAGATAGAAGACCTTCAAAATATATTTTATAGCTACAGTTATAAATCATATGTCCTAAGCATCTGATTATAGTGATATTTTTTTTTACTAACTTCCTAAGTTATTTGGAAGAGTTAAGTAAAAACCCACTGTTAAAGCATATTTGCTGCAGGAAACGCTTATATGACTTTAACCAAAATTTTGAAACTACTGTTTTTTGTTGAAAAGTATTTATGACACGAGTTTCTTCATACTGCAGGGCTCACCCTGGACCAAAAAATTTAGTAGCCAAAAAAAATAGCCAAGTGTGATTTTCAGTAGCCATTTTTTCTAAGTAGTCTTTTTTCTCACGGCCTTTATTCGTCCTTGGCTCGTCGTCTCTCCAAATGCTATTACATTCAATGCCTAAAAGTTAACCATTACATTATTTTTTATTAAGATTGAGGCTTACTGTACATACTGATCTTATTTTTAGAATTCATACTTTCAGATAATGGCTATAACTTTGAAGAAACAAAGCCACAACATACATGAATACCATATACTTTATTTTCACATTTACCAATAAATAACATCAATATTGACAGTGAAAATCAGCACTTTCATTTCAGATCAAAATCCATCAGTTGCTCAAGATCATATCAGAGATGCACAAATCATTCATAAATAATCATTATGATTGGTTAATTTGTTCAAGTATTAAACTGGCATATTATGTGACACTTTCTGGAAAAGTCACAGAAATACATATAATTATGCATTTTATATCATGAACTTTGTTGACAGAGTTACACTAAGTTGTTGAGTTCTTAACTCTTTACCACTCATAAGCGTGTCTGGACGCCTGTCCGTTATTTCCACAGAAGCGTGTCTGGACGCATGCATCGTATTTACTCACAAGCGACCGAGAACGCATGGCCATGTTTTCCGCGGAAGCGTGTTTCCCCGTGTACCTATTTATAAACGAAATATCTCGGCCACTGTACATGACTGGGCTGAATGACGCATACCTGCGTGTAGCTCTGTGATTGGTCAATATAATTAGATACTTTTTATAGATCATCACCTTGACCTTGTGACGTAATTCAGTCAAGAAATCGCAAAATGTCAACTTGTGAAAGCGTGGCTAGAAACGTAATGGCGGCCGAGCCGGGAACGAATTCCAATGAGGAAATTTTCAACTCTGACGATTCAGATTCAGATAGATTTTATGGTTTTTCAAACAAGAAGGATTCAGGCATTGAAAGTGATGTAGTTTTTAGTAGTGACAGTGACTCAGGTTGGCGATGAGAGCGACGAAGACAACCCGGAAGCGTTCAACCCTACTCACTGCTACGGCGATCAACCGTGTGAATTTAACGATGTTATTGTTCATGCTTTTCCGCAAAACACTCGACCAGTATTGCGTGATGGTTTTAATATTGATACTACTACACCTTTAGATTAGTTTTATCTCGTCTTTAAGCCAGAAAGTTCGGTAGATATCGTGCGATATACTAATGTTTACACCCGGCGGAAATGTGAGAAAAAGGGTTGAGAAGATCAGATATGGTACACTACATTACAGAAAACGAAACGAAATGTCTGCCTGCCAATGCTTATCTTTATGGGAGTATTTCAATTACCATCTTACAAAGACTTTTGGTCTAAAGACATATTTTTAGAAAATGAAGGGATCAAATCTGTAATAACAGTAAAAAAATATGAAAAACTATTTTTTTTGCAAATATCCATCCGTTGCATCAATGTTTTGCAATAAATCTATTGAAACTTGCATATACTTCTGATTTTGAAATTTAAATATGTATCAAAATATTGTGCAGGTTCCACTGAAACAAAAAATGTATACTTATAATACCATATTTTGTTGAATATTATCTGAAAAATAAGTTTTAAAAACACACATCAATTTTGAATAAAAATTGAAAAAATGCCTGAGGAAATGGGTGCACAAATTATACACTGTTGCAGAGGTTGGAACAGAGCCAACTCTGACACCCCACCAAGTAAAGTAGATACAATGTTACAACAATGTTCGAGTGGTAAAGAGTTAAACTGTCCATTTAGCAGCTCTGTATTACATTTTGTTGTTGCCCTCTTTATTGTCTCATTGTGGCTTCGTGACTGTTGTCACCTGTAAATTCAACGAAAATAGTTTTCAGTAATACTGAAGACGAGATAGAAAAGACAATTTTCATCTAATTTCATGTAATTTTTACTGGTTTATTAATTGTGCTATCTGATACAATGGTTTGCATTCCTGCGACATAAGCTACTCGAGCTCTAATTAACAATTGCCGTGTTCAAACAACAGCTTTCGAATGAAAACATGATTTTATTAACAACATATCAAGAAAGTTAAATGAAGCACTGTACCCCGGCCCCCTTCCTGATTAAATGTTTACTGAAGCATGATTGCATTGGTTAATTTAAAAGCCCACCATGCATACATTCCAGAATAACACGGTGCTGTCGCCGCCCCGGTTAGTTAAATGTTTCTATCAGGGAAGCCATTCAATATGCCCGTTATGTTTTCCCCATCATTAAATACTTTAAAACTTACCTAGTTTCCTCAAATTGATGTGATGACAATCCGATGGGGCAGTGCTGCCGACATGTTTATGTAAGAAACCGTTATCAGCACACTGACAGGTGTACACCGTAAACAACCACGTGTGCCTCACTGATCAAGCCGTGTTTTCGTATCTTATTTTGGCTATCAAATTAACCTGACCCCATGCCACCAACCATCAGTTATATCATCAAAACCAATTATATCGTCAACAATTGTGGAAAGCATGCTATAATTGGTGTGACATCTTAAACAAAGACAAATTCCTCACAGTCATGTAGCGTGCGCTCGACTGTGACGGCCCTGATTATGTACACTGTACCTGTCGAGTGACAATACACAAGGGAGTAGACAGACTTATTTCGAGACGAAAATTTCAGGTTTTTTTCACCAATTTTTTTAAGCATAGTAGTCAATTGAGTAGCCACTTTGAATTTTCAGTAGCCAAAAAAAATTAAAAGTAGCCAATGGCTACATTGGCTACCGACAGCGTGAGCCCTGTACTGGAAGCATCATCAGGGTTCGACACTAACACTAGTCCGTTAGTCAGAGACGAGTAAAAATTCTGAAGGACTAATAAATATGCTCTGTTTATTAGTCCTTTGGACTAGTTGAGTTTTTTTATTTTGTTTTTGTATTCTAATCTATAACTTATACTCAAGAAGAGAAAACTGTACAAAGTTAACACTCAGGATACACCAAAACTCATATTAGAGCATTAAGATATTAATTTTTTACTGGGAAGACCCCCATACCCCGTGTCCCCATTCTGGACTAGCCCGCCGACTCATCGCTTCTCGATTTGTTGTTTGTCACTTAATGTTCAACTGAGGCTGAAGCCCTCAGGACTACCCATAGTAACAATACTACAAGACTAGTACCTTAAACATTTTACAAGTCCTTCAGACTAATATATTGAAAAATTTAGTTTCTAACCCTGATCATGGAAAAGCTCTTTAGCCTTTATCATATGTTTGGTACTCACTACCTTAATCAAAACAAATTAATCTTACTAATTTTGATTGATCAGTTTCCTTTAGACCAAGGACAACTTACAGCCTGCATGACATTTGGTTTGACCCCTTCCTTGCCCTCTGAAAAGGTGGCACGATCCTCACTGCTAATTGCAAGTCTGTCCCATAACACATGGATTCTATCCCACATTTTGACCGACTCCTGGCGCAAATCTTCAAGAAGCTCTTCCAGCTGTAAAAAAGGAACAAATTCTGGTTAAATTCTAAAAAATTCAATAGACAGCAAAATATCGTTTAATTTGATACATTGCTAAAAGTTGAAACCAGCAAAATGACCCCCCCCCCCCCAATATTTAATATTAAATTAAATATAACCTGAATTTACAGAAAAATAGTTCTAGATAAATAGTCTGTTATGTGGCCATGATTGTACATCAGTTTATAGTATCATCAAGTCAAAGTAACACTTTATTGAGTTACAATACTAAATATTTACAGTCTGTTTGGAATTGATAGTATATTGCCTATACATTTCTACGAATGCCTACTGAACTTTATTTTCCGATAAAATCAGTGGATCACGCGCCTATTGGCGCAGCGCGCAGTAATACACTCCGTTACGATTTGAACACGAGGCCGCGTCACTACTTTACAGACTCGATCAATATCCTGCCGCGTAGTATGTGTTAATTTATTTAAGAAATAAATAAGAAGCATTTTAATGGGTTTTTTTTAAATACAATAACAGAAACAAAGACAGTATGGTTTGTTTATATATAAACTTATGTGAAAAAATAACTATAAAAAGATGTAATCTTTTGGACCTTTCTTGTTTACTTGTTGACTGAAATTTCGCGGGAGTTCGTCACCTCATAAGGCGGCTGTTTCAACAGTCTACCGAAACCAAACGATACTGTTTGATTTCATCGCAGTAAGTATTATAATATCTGATTAAAGAAATAATTACACATGGGAATATAAGGTCTGGACAGTAAATATAAGGATTAAAGTTTCTTTCTGGTGGTTTTATCAAAGGATAAAGTTCAGTAGGATATCGATAGTTGTTTCATGGAACGCTTCGCGTTCCATTCCAACTATCGATATCCTACTGAACTTTATCCTTTGATAAAACCACCAGAAAGAAACTTTAATCCTTAAATGTAGAGACTCAATATCATAAATTGATTGATTGTGAAACTGGATCTTCAGAGCAGTTTCAAAAAGTTGTGATCTTCAATTAGTAGGCAAACTAAATTTGATATTCCCAAGGCAACATGTGGAAAAAGTGTATATTTTTGAAGAATGGAGGTGTGGTAGAGCCTTGAGGTGATAGCTGTGTAATAGAGTTATCTCCCATAGACCCAGGCACCTTGACAGCATTTATTTGAAAAACATCATTTTTATTTCAAATTTATGATGTACTTTCATTTTTTCAACTTACATATCAAGGCATAATAGATGTTATCTCAGTTAATTCTTTCAGTTAAAAATATTCTCAGAAGTCTGTAACTTTTCAATTTATATCATACACTGATAAAATGGATGAAAATGTCATCCGCTAATATTCTCTGTTAAAAGTCGCCGACAGAGGCAGATGGAGAAGATCAGCCAGACAAGATTCCCTGCTGTCAGCATGCAAACAGTTAATAATACACCATAACATTTGAATTTCACAAACCTCTGTCTTCAATAATCGTAAGGATTTCAGGTTGTCTTCAGACAACTGGAATGTGTCATCTTCTTCACATATAACGTCTCTTTCAAAGTCGGACTCGGGGGTTCTGTCCATTTCTTGGAATAGCACCACAATCCCTTTCTTGATATTTACAAACTCTGTAAAACGTTTAACCTGAAGAGCAAAACATTACAATCCAGTACTGAAGAGAGCAGTACATGTTTTAAACACTGGCTTTACAGCAATGGTATTTTCCTTGAACTTTTCTCTTTGGTCTATAGAATTGGGAATTTTTCAAGTAGTAAAATGGGAAATTGCACAATTTTTTTTTAAGACTCAAGATTTATTTTACTGTTTATTTTTAGTTTGATACAATATGCACTTCAACAGAAAAAAAATTATGAAAATTGTAACAACTTAAATTATTTAAAGGCCCAATATACGTAACTTTCGGCAAAACTTGAAGCGAAAACTAAGCCTAATATTTTTTACATATTTATAGATTTAGTTAATATTATTTGATATCAGCAATAATATTCAAGACGAATTCTTACGCGGTTACCGGTACAGCAGCCGGTATTTGTAAACATGCGTCCATTTTGAACTGTCTTCTAACTTCGGCTTGTTGTTGAAGTGGGCCCCACCTGAATTATTTTCAATTCTTTGGATTTTTTTTGTCAAGAGTTTCTTGTTAGTTATCGCTCAGGTTTACTTCGTTTAAGGCTTATTTTTGCATGGTTATCAACTGGATTTTTGTTTCAGAATTTTTCAGTATCACGAAAATTTCCCTGAAGTTACGTATATTGGGCCTTTAAGTGAATCTCCCTCATTTTCTGGTTTGTTTCCACTGGTCTAACCTTTTCTGTTTTGAGAGAGTTGACATGTTTTTCGAGGGCCTCCAGCTGTTCAGCACTGGGCGTGGTCCCTGTGGGGATGTAGTAGGGTGTGAGACACATCAAATCACACAGCTTCTGATCCTCCTCCTTCAGGGTTTGCAGGGCCTTCATTCTCTCACGTTTCTCCAATGCCAGTGTCTCACACTTCAACTTCAGGTCCTTCTCTAGCTGGAGCATCGACAGGCCTGCTTTCACCTAGGAGTGGAGTCGTAAAAAAAAAATCAAGATGATCACATGCTATATTTCAAGTGATCAACTACACGCAAGTCCCGAGTCCAGTACTCTTAAAATTATGATGGGACTCACCGGGTTCTCATTAAAAACCGGTTGCTGGCAATAGTAGCCTGTAATTCACCAACTTTGAACCGGCTATTTTTCAGAATTTTATATATGTCAACATTACAGAATGTGAAAATTCAACCAGCTATTCTTTTGAAGTCAACCAATTATTGCAAAACTTACTGAGAACACTGACTCATGGAAATTCTGGAAACACTTCAATTAACTATTGTCGGATCCATTGTTTTTGGCAATATGTACAAAAAGGATGCATAAAAATATATTGTAAATTGATCACTGTATTTCCTGAACAAGTCAGACTGTAAACAAAGTATTGAGATTGATAATAATTGTTGATCAATATTCATCTATACTGAAAATTAATTTCTAATTAAATTCTGTTGGTCAAATGAAAATTTCTGAAGGCAACATTTTATATGATTGCATCAAGCAAGATCATGCATATCTTTGGGACCAAATTGCAATTTAATAACACCTAGCTTTCTTATATTTCTTATATCTTATATTTTTTTGCTGTATATAATATACTGTAATATATTAATATAGGATGCCAAACTCATGACTTGCAGGTTTGAGTCACTGCACTGTATTGTATCTTTGATCATAATAGGTTACACATTTTGTTCAAGTCAACTTATTTAATAAGCTGTAAAAGAATATGTCATATTGTGGTTGCATTGTCCATGGGCAGTGCTTGAACAGTACCTGTGTGAGTGCCAAAATGGCAGCACAGGCTGTAAATATGCTGCAGAGGGTATATAACAAGATATTGGCCAGAGCTAAAGCCCTATAGCATAAACCACAAATGATTTTTTTAACAGGCTAGAGACAGCTTGAGAACTAGGTTGGGACTTATTATCAATATCATAATTCTTTTGCCTATCATATTCATGACATGGTTTACCTTATATTCTGGCATGGACAGCTCTTCAGTTAAAATATCTAATTCTCGTCTGTATTTTTCTGTTCTTTGTGAGATGGAATTCTTCAAAGACTCTTCCTCGTTAACCATTTCATCAAGGAGATTACGAAGATGCAGCATGACAGTACCAGATCTTTCCTGGCGCTGCGTTTCACAGATCCCAATCTCGCTCCATATTCTGTGCAACTTACACATGGCTACCTCCAAACTCTGTAGCAACTCCTTCTTTACCTTCTCTTTACTGTAAATACATAAAGAAAAACATTTACCATGTAAGAATTACTGAATTATTTATGATATACCGGACCCAATTCAATCAGTTTTGAGCAAACCTGATTAACAAGTGGAATCCTGGTAAATACTAGCTGCAATATACCGCTCGGTTAGAGAGATCTTCTCTTTAGCTCAATTGGTCGAGCGTAAAACAAGTAGCCAGGGGTACTGGGTTCGACTCATAGTGAAGGCATGAACATAATAATGACCTCTGTTAAAAACATCATGAAGGTTTTTGTGGCATTTCTCTTTTGGAATGCTACATTATCAACATTATTTCCTCCTATCTACATTGACCTAAGCTTTATAATTAATTTGCTAGAGTATAACTATTTACGAAGCACTTGTGATTTCCTCCATTATATGGATTGTATACAATATGTAGAGCTGTCATTGATATGAATTATGAGTATCGATATTTCGAAAGGAAAATATCGTGATATATCGATATATATTTAAACAATGGCAGTGTTTCTGCTACCAGATTTTGAAACAGTCTGTGCCTTATTGAATTGGGAAAAATAAAGAAAGGATTTTCATATAAATTGGGAAAATGTTCTGGAATTTTGCTTCATTTTTAAATTTAACCCCTTACTTAGGTAACTAGAACTTTGTAAAATCATGTAAATAACACTACATTTATGTATATAATATTTTATCACTTCAAAGTTCAAAATAATTTTTCCCTCACTTGTAAACTTACACACATATAAATATATATTATTCATATTTGAGCACTGTTTACATAAGGTAGTAGGTACTCTACATAACATACTGCTTCATTTCCAATGGTAATGCGTTTTTGAGACCCTGCTTTGTGTAATTATATAACACAGTCGGCAAATGGCTGCTTTCGAATAGCGAGAACGGACATGAGTAGAAAGCAGAGATCTAGATATCCTGGGAAAATAATAAATTTAACATCATATACAAATTTACCCCAGTTGTTTACCTTTGTATCGATATTCTCAAGTATGAATCAATATCGTATGGGAAAATGAGAATCGTCAATACATTGATATCGTTTGTAACAACGACAGCTCTAGATCTAACATATGTGGCATCACATTAATCAGCAGGAAGGTGGCAGGCTATCTGGATCCCTAAAGCAACATTTCTATGACCAATTTACTCATTTATTTATCAGTATGGATAAGATGTTATTCCGAACAGTTCCATCTCTCCCATCATGGGAATCGGGGACACGCATATTCTTCCCTGTGGGAATCAAGACATTTAATCTGTGAAATAATAATTAAAATCAAGATTAGGAAGCATATTTAATTCCCGGGGTTGATTTTAGATAATGTTTCTCAGAGAAAGCCTCTGATTCCTATGATCTCATTATTATTATAGCCTATCACTATAATAATAAATACATAAAATGATAGGACTAAGTCTGTTTATAAAATATGAACGTATACTGTAGCCCTAGCTAAGTGTTGTACAAGTTTGGTACATTCCTATTTGGGATGTTTATTCCGGTTGTTTCTGCTCTTGTTCTTGGTGTTAAAGTCATTCAAAGAATTCACAAAGACAACATTATTATGCTATCTTGCAAAAGCACCATACCACTGTTAAAATTGTTGTTATTGGTAAGGGGGGGGGCGAAGTACGAGTGTAAACACACAAATCGGCATCCTCAAATAATGCAATTTCTGAATGCAATACAAATCCACGATAGCGTTTTTTTGTTCGATCTGAAACAATAAAAACATATTTAAGAGTAGATGTCACCAATATCGGCTATGATTCAAAATAAACTGGCGATCAGCTGCCGATTTGAGCTGGGTGTGCATGCTAGTTGGGTTCCATTGAAATCATAGTTGATTCCTCCTAGGAAAATGCCATGGATCAGACAAAATTGTCTTAGATTCAATAATGTGTTTAAACTATCTGTCGATTATACTTACTTGAACGACATCTTGGTTGTTTTCTTTTTATAAAATGCTATCAAAAATATCCGACATGTTTTCCCCCCGATTCAAACTTCGTACACAAGCCACGGCTTTTGATTGGTTGACCTAAATGCAAGTGAGATTTTCATTGGTAGAATAAGGGAAGTAACTCTGCTATTTTTATTTACACGAGACAGTTAGCCCTGCACTAGTTCTTATAATATGCCACCTGATATTTTTTTCAATGTTCCAGTTTTCTTTATATTTTACAAAGAATGAACCCTCATAATTTTGATAATGAAAATTGCCAAGTAGCCTACAGTAGACTCCCATGGCCAAGAGTTCTAACTGCTCACAGGATTACAATGTCTCTGCTATTTTGTCAAATAAAAAAAATAAACAAATAAATTCAAAACTTTTCCCACCAAATATTATAATATTGTATTAATTTGTAGGCTCAATTTCTCTGTTCCATAATATAATAATTTCTCCCTCCGTCTTCCCTTCCCTCTTTCTTTGAGGGGGCGGGGGTGTTGGTGTAAATTTACATTTCGATAAAAATGCAAAATGCATCCCAATGATCCCAAACGGGGTGCATTTTTATCGATAACTGATTCACACCCCTCCCCCTCACAGTTCAGGGTAAAAAAATATCTGTAACCAGTTCTCGTGCACCTGTGTTATCAAGTTCACCATCCGATCGTCCTGGCTACTAATCAGTACATTTGTTAGGTTTTGTGAAATTCTAGGGATTGTCTAGCTTAATATTTTTAAAATTAAATAGCATTTAATGATGATACTTCATGTCATAGCAGTTCGTTTCAAATCGGCTTTGAATATTATACTTTATATTCTGCAACATGTTACTGTACTGACTGTAACAAGGTAGAAATGTTTTAATTAACCAAGTAATTTTTTTACCTGTTCCTTCCTTTAAAAGCAAAATATTTTACTACTTCAATTTTTTCATTGTAGATAAGGTCCTTCATTCCCGGGAGACACTAAGTTGCTGCTCTTTTCTGAAAACATTTAGCAGGAATTTAAGGATTTAAATGTTATATCTGGACAAAAAAATGAAGTAATTTGCAATTTTTTGACCTTTGACACTATAGTTCACAGGGACCTGAGATTTTATTACAGCTAGTTTTGACCTAAACTATGGTGTTTTGAGTAATTTTACACCTTTTTGGGGTTTAGATAAATTTTCGATAAAAATGCCCCCTCATATAGCCTTTATGACCATTGAGGGAGCATTTTTTATCGAATATTGATCTAAACCCCAAAAAGGTGTAAAATTACTCAAAACACCATAGTTTAGATCAAAACTAGCTGTAACAAATTCTCAGGTCCCTGTGAGGGTAACCGGTTACAACGTTATTTTTTAGCGAAAACAAACGTGTTTCGGACGGATGGACAGAGCCGTAAGTATATATAGTATTACGAAGGATAGAAAGAGGCGTGTTTTTTAAATCATGGAGTGGAACACATTTTCACTAAATGTCAACAAATACACCGTGTTAAAGCTAACATTAGGGGTCAATAATGCTGACATGGGGAAGGGGGGGATTTATATAGTGAAATTCTGGAGGTAAAAAGGTAAGGTTTTGAATGGATTCAGAACGCGTTTAAATTTGATTTAAACATATCTTATTTGTATAAAATATATACAATGGGATTTAATTTTACATAACATGGGTAATCGTTTCCGACACCGACGGCAGAAGTTGGTACTAGTCACTATTCTAAACGCTCTTCTTGTACTAATGTTCATCACGTCTCGTGCCTTGGTTTACTTTATCCATAAAAATGCAAAATGCATCCCAATGATCCCAAACGGGGTGCATTTTTACCGATAACTGATTTACACCCCCCCCCTCCCCTCAAAGTTCATGGTCAAAACTATCTGTAACCAGTTCTCGTGCACCTGTGTTATCAACTTCACCATCCGATCGTCCTGACTACTAATCAGTACATTTGTAAGGTTTTGTGAAATTCTAGGGATTGTCTAGCTTAATAATTTTAAAATTAACTAGCATTTAATGATGATACTTCATGCCATAGCAGTTTGTTTCAAATTGGCTCTGAATATTAGGTGTGCCGTATGCCTCTGTGGGCGCGGCATCTTTATCATACATTTTACTTATTTGTTGTGTGCAGTTCTATCTATATATCCCCTTACTTTATATTCTGCAACATGTTACTGTACTTACTGTAACAAGGTAGAAATGTTTTAATTAATCAAGTTATTTTTTTACCTGTTCCTTCCTTTAAAAGCAAAATATTTTACTACTTCAATTTTTTCATTGTAGATAAGGTCCTTCATTCCCGGGAGACACTAAGTTGCTGCTCTTTTCTGAAAACATTTAGCAGGAATTTAAGGATTTAAATGTTATATCTGGACAAAAAAATGAAGTAATTTGCAATTTTTTGACCTTTGACACTATAGTTCACAGGGACCTGAGATTTTATTACAGCTAGTTTTGACCTAAACTATGGTGTTTTGAGTAATTTTACACCTTTTTGGGGTTTAGATAAATTTTCGATAAAAATGCCCCCTCATATAGCCTTTATGACCATTGAGGGAGCTTTTTTTTATCGAATATTGATCTAAACCCCAAAAAGGTGTAAAATTACTCAAAACACCATAGTTTAGATCAAAACTAGCTGTAACAAATTCTCAGGTCCCTGTGAGGGTAACCGGTTACAACGTTATTTTTTAGCGAAAACAAACGTGTTTCGGACGGATGGACAGAGCCGTAAGTATATATAGTATTACAAAGGATAGAAAGAGGCGTGTTTTTTAAATCATGGAGTGGAACACATTTTCACTAAATGGCAACAAATACACCGTGTTAAAGCTAACATTAGGGGTCAATAATGCTGACATGGGGAAGGGGGGATTTATATAGTGAAATTCTGGAGGTAAAAAGGTAAGGTTTTGAATGGATTCAGAAGGCGTTTAAATTTGATTTAAACATATCTTATTTGTATAAAATATATACAATGGGATTTAATTTTACATAACATGGGTAATCGTTTCCGACACCGACGGCAGAAGTTGGTACTAGTCACTATTCTAAACGCTCTTCTTGTACTAATGTTCATCACGTCTCGTGCCTTGGTTTACTTTATCCATAAAAATGCAAAATGCATCCCAATGATCCCAAACGGGGTGCATTTTTACCGATAACTGATTTACACCCCCCCCCTCCCCTCAAAGTTCATGGTCAAAACTATCTGTAACCAGTTCTCGTGCACCTGTGTTATCAACTTCACCATCCGATCGTCCTGACTACTAATCAGTACATTTGTAAGGTTTTGTGAAATTCTAGGGATTGTCTAGCTTAATAATTTTAAAATTAACTAGCATTTAATGATGATACTTCATGCCATAGCAGTTTGTTTCAAATTGGCTCTGAATATTAGGTGTGCCGTATGCCTCTGTGGGCGCGGCATCTTTATCATACATTTTACTTATTTGTTGTGTGCAGTTCTATCTATATATCCCCTTACTTTATATTCTGCAACATGTTACTGTACTTACTGTAACAAGGTAGAAATGTTTTAATTAATCAAGTTATTTTTTTACCTGTTCCTTCCTTTAAAAGCAAAATATTTTACTACTTCAATTTTTTCATTGTAGATAAGGTCCTTCATTCCCGGGAGACACTAAGTTGCTGCTCTTTTCTGAAAACATTTAGCAGGAATTTAAGGATTTAAATGTTATATCTGGACAAAAAAATGAAGTAATTTGCAATTTTTTGACCTTTGACACTATAGTTCACAGGGACCTGAGATTTTATTACAGCTAGTTTTGACCTAAACTATGGTGTTTTGAGTAATTTTACACCTTTTTGGGGTTTAGATAAATTTTCGATAAAAATGCCCCCTCATATAGCCTTTATGACCATTGAGGGAGCTTTTTTTTATCGAATATTGATCTAAACCCCAAAAAGGTGTAAAATTACTCAAAACACCATAGTTTAGATCAAAACTAGCTGTAACAAATTCTCAGGTCCCTGTGAGGGTAACCGGTTACAACGTTATTTTTTAGCGAAAACAAACGTGTTTCGGACGGATGGACAGAGCCGTAAGTATATATAGTATTACAAAGGATAGAAAGAGGCGTGTTTTTTAAATCATGGAGTGGAACACATTTTCACTAAATGGCAACAAATACACCGTGTTAAAGCTAACATTAGGGGTCAATAATGCTGACATGGGGAAGGGGGGATTTATATAGTGAAATTCTGGAGGTAAAAAGGTAAGGTTTTGAATGGATTCAGAAGGCGTTTAAATTTGATTTAAACATATCTTATTTGTATAAAATATATACAATGGGATTTAATTTTACATAACATGGGTAATCGTTTCCGACACCGACGGCAGAAGTTGGTACTAGTCACTATTCTAAACGCTCTTCTTGTACTAATGTTCATCACGTCTCGTGCCTTGGTTTACTTTATCCATAAAAATGCAAAATGCATCCCAATGATCCCAAACGGGGTGCATTTTTACCGATAACTGATTTACACCCCCCCCTCCCCTCAAAGTTCATGGTCAAAACTATCTGTAACCAGTTCTCGTGCACCTGTGTTATCAACTTCACCATCCGATCGTCCTGACTACTAATCAGTACATTTGTTAGGTTTTGTGAAATTCTAGGGATTGTCTAGCTTAATAATTTTAAAATTAACTAGCATTTAATGATGATACTTCATGCCATAGCAGTTTGTTTCAAATTGGCTCTGAATATTAGGTGTGCCGTATGCCCCTGTGGGCGCGGCATCTTTATCATACATTTTACTTATTTGTTGTGTGAAGTTCTATCTATATATCCCCTTACTTTATATTCTGCAACATGTTACTGTACTGACTGCAACAAGGTAGAAATGTTTTAATTAACCTAGTTATTTTTTTACCTGTTCCTTCCTTTAAAAGCAAAATATTTTACTACTTCATTTTTTTTATTGTAGATATTAAAGGTCCTTCATTCCCGGGAGACACTAAGTTGTCGCTCTTTTCTGAAAACATTTAGCAGGAATTTAAGGATTTAAATGTTATATCTGGACAAAAAAATGAAGTAATTTGCAATATTTTGACCTTTGACACTATAGTTCACAGGGACCTGAGATTTTGTTACAGCTAGTTTTGACCTAAACTATGGTGTTTTGAGTAATTTTACACCTTTTTGGGGTTTAGATAAATTTTCGATAAAAATGCCCCCTCATATAGCCTTTATGACCA
Source organism: Mimachlamys varia (assembly GCA_947623455.1). Classification (NCBI taxonomy): domain Eukaryota; kingdom Metazoa; phylum Mollusca; class Bivalvia; order Pectinida; family Pectinidae; genus Mimachlamys; species Mimachlamys varia. Next base: position 5,204,475 of record OX392536.1, read on the forward strand.
TTGAGGGAGCTTTTTTTTTTTTATCGAAAATTGATCTAAACCCCAAAAAGGTGTAAAATTACTCAAAACACCATAGTTTAGATCAAAACTAGCTGTAACAAATTCTCAGGTCCCTGTGAGGGTAACCGGTTACAACGTTATTTTTTTAGCGAAAACAAACGTGTTTCGGACGGATGGACAGAGCCGTTAGTATATATAGTATTACGAAGGATAGAAAGAGGCGTGTTTTTTAAATCATGGAGTGGAACACATTTTCACTAAATGGCAACAAATACACCGTGTTAAAGCCAACATTATTGGGGACAATAACGTTGACATGGGAAAGGGGGGCAATTTAGATAGTGAAATTCTGGAGGTAAAAAGGTAAGGTTTTGAATGGATTCAGAAGGCGTTTAATTTGATTTAAACATATTTTTTTTGTATAAAATATATACAATGGGATTTAATTTTACATAACATGGGTAATCGTTTCGACACCGACGGCAGAAGTTGGTACTAGTCCCTATTCTAAACGCTCTTCTTGTACTTATGTTCATCACGTCCTGTGCCTTGGTTTCCTTTATCCTGATCATCTGATTCACCATGGAATGTCCGTTTCTATCATGCCGTCGGCATCGGGAAAAATCACATTCATATAATGTTAATGCCAAAATTCTGTATACATGTAACTTCTTATAGAGAGAGAGAGAGGGGGGGGGGGGGGGGGAGAGAGAGAGAGAGAGAGGGGGGGGGGGTGGAGAGAGAAATGGTAAAAAGATATCAGAATCTATGTGAGTCAAGAATATACCGCTGAGTGACTTGACATATTTTTTTATTATCTTCTATTGTTCCGTATAGAAGCAACTGCAGGTCCAGCGGGATATAATCATTTAATTCTCGAAAAAGAATAATTCTCTGCTCCGCATAACTATTACAACTAAAGAAGTAGTTGTAAGTGTCTTCAACTTGGTGACCGCATTGACAGTGACGGTAATTAATCAAATTACATTTGAATAAGTCATTATTTAAGATACTAGAATTGTTTCTCAGTCTGGTATGCAGTATATTAGATTTCCGATTTCCGATCAAATAACTCACATGGGCTTTGAAGGTTTTTTTTTTTAAAAAACTGGATAAGAAACGTTTTGTCTAATTTCAAGGAATAGCTGATTCCAAAGTCGGACAGTAGCGGGAAAAATGATGATTTAGTTAGTTGTAGTCGGAAATTGGGAAGGAGTATAGTTATTTGCATAACAGAGATTATATTTCGATTTCGGGGGTTTTCTGAGATGTTACGACCCCGCGCTCGCAATCGATAAATAAAAGTGTGGATCGTTATAGCTTTTTAGAAAGGAAAATATATAGGGGATAGATGGAAGTTGTTCATTTTTCTGTAGTGTGAACGGAAAGTAAGTTTTTAAGACAGTTTTGTAGCGTGGTCGAGGTATTTTTCTGCTACTGAGTTGCATAACTTCTCTCTTTTTCAGTGTCTGATAGTCGATTTTTTGTGAAATTTAACCGCTTGACGTATCCAGCTGAAATTTGGCAATTATTTTCATTATGGTTTTAGATGATTAATTACATAAAAAGAAAATTGGATTTATTTTTTTTTAATTTTTATTTTTCAATTATTCATATTTCGTTATATTATCTATAAATAGATGGTTATTCTCCTGGCCACACGTGCTTGTGGCTCCAGTGTGCGCCACCTTGTTGATGAAACAAGACTGGTTCGACCCTTTGATGCACATCAAAAGAATCTCGTGGTCACATAACGGTAGAAATTGACGATTAATCTTCAAAAGACATGCTAGCAGCCTAGCGATCGGTCATTATTTTTTACCTGATCGTGTCGTTAAAATATTTATCGGGTCAGATAGTCTGAACCCTTCGGACTAGAAATAACTAGAACAAAAGCTGTTACGGAATGATCGAGCTCACCGTGTGCTCTGACGACAAAATGAACTCCGAAAAATGCAAGCACCTACCTCAGAATAAGAAATTTAGAAAACCCAGCATAAAATGTACATATCTAGATCGCTTAACGCCCGAAGAGCTGTAGCGAAAGTTTAACATTTCAATTCAATTCTTGTTTTACTTTTGGCCTTACGAACCATCAGTCAACAAAATCGCGATATACATAATTTACAGCATGCATATGACCTTCACACATAATGGTGACTTTGATCTTTGACCTTCAGACATGAAGAGCAACCCAGGTTAGGACTTTAAGCGAAGACGCACTCTATACATATAGTTATGTTACGGAAACCTATAAGTGCGGAGATCCGTTCTCGTGATGTTGACTTTGATCTTTGACCTTCAGACACGAAGAGCAATCCCAAGCAAAATCAGCAACGGGGAAATATTTATAAAAGAGCTTAAGAATTAATGGAACAAGTAGAAAGAACTGATAACCCCGGGTTTGCCATTAAAACGGTAATTTATAATAGTCATATTTTTATATGATTTTTAATCTTGTGATAATTCTCATACTTATACTTCTATGTTCATTCACAGTTGCTTGAGTTTCTGTCAGTAAATAATAAATGTATATGTGTGAAATGAGCCTCCCATTACAGTAATATTACATTCTGTAATGGGCCGTGGCTCCATATATATATATAAACATTTTTTTGTATACTGACAGAAACTCAAGCGACTGTGGTTCATTCATGTAAGATTAATTTCTAATATCTTGTGACATATTCATTTCTCTTTCTTTCGCTTCATATCAAGTTTTCATTCTTTTCATAGATATACATTTCTGGCTCTACTTAATTTTGTTGAATACCCCTCCCCCTTCCCCCTCTCTCACACGCTCTTAAAACCCAACAAATTATGTTTATGTCAATACATCAATGGAACTGAAGTTTTTATAAAAAAAAAAACCGGTTATAAAAAATGTATTTTAATATATATTTCTTAATTGTATTCATATGTACATAAAAAGCCCCACTGGAAAGCATTGCAGAATTTCAGGGGGAACTTTCCTTAATTCTCTATAATGCTTTCCTTGGAGCCTTTAGGATTAACATGTTTTTAAAAGGAATTCTGTAAAGTTAAAAAAAAAAAAGTTGATGAAATCGGGGCCAGGTCCCTGGTAGTCAAAATAAAATGTGCCCGGTTGTAAAATCAACATCAGACGAGGTCCGTGTTCGTGAAACTTTACTTGAGTTATATCCTCTATAGCTCCGAAACCATATCTGGAAACATCCATCTGTCATTATGTCTCGTCTGGTGTTAGGGCTAAAGGAAACTCAGGAGTCCTACAAGTCACACAGTACAGTCTAAAAGGTAAGTATAAACATATTAAAACACATTAATTATATAGTCTCCGCAGTTTCTGCCATATCAAACAAAATCTACACTATTTTGTTTCTATATCATGGTACCGGGAAATAGGCTTGAACACGGAATCTTAATTAAGCGCGGGTTCTATTGGCCGTAATAGAAAGTGTTAGAGATATATGGTAGATGTTGTAGGCCTAATGTATAGAATTTTGTAACATAAAGCTAATCTTAGTCCGTTGCTATCAATAATAAGACAATAGCACGTGCAAAAATAAGCCATTATGTTTCCCTCTCGAATGAAAGGAACCCTATATTGTTATATTTCTGATTCTGCTGATATATATATATAACTTCTTATACAGGACATATAACTCCTAAACCGTAGAAGGAATCTTACGAAACTTGCAGCATACCTGCATCTTATATGTGGTACACGTCACTGTAATCTGTAACCTATAGTCAATATCAAAGGTCAAATTAGTGCGAATTTTTTCAATAATTCTTGTCCAGGCGATACTTTTAAAATCGTTTTAAAAAAATGACTGATGAAATTTGTAGTATATACCTTAATCGTCCATAGGCAATGTACAGTGCGTTGTAATTACATTATGTCATTTTTGGCCTTGACCTAATATCAGAGGCCAAACAATTAATGTTTGAGAGTTTCAAACATTCAAAGTTGTACGCCAAGGCGATGCCAACGGTCCCCGTTCATTGTTTAATTACGTTTAACAATAATCAGCCTCATATTTTACAGTCTTACCTCAAAGTCATCGGATCAAAGGTCAATGCTACATTTTATGAAGCTTAGTTGATCGGAACTGTTTTCGCTAAACTACATGGGGTATTAGGACCAGCCCACAGGGACCTGAGAATTTGTTTCATACTATTGATAAAGGCTATATGACCATTGACGGGGGGGGGGGGGGGGGGGTATCGTTAGATATATACTCTGCAACATGCTACGAGGGGAGAAATTGTGAGCTCAACGGGAACTACATAATGTAGATGCTCTCTATTTATACATTATAACCGTGAGGGAACTGAGATTATTTGTTACAGCTAGTTTTGGACCTAAACTAAGTGTTTAATTAGTACATTGGGGGTGGGGTGGGATGGGGTGGGGGCATTTTTAACGAAAATTGATCTAAACCCCTCAAAGTGTAAACTTGCTTTCAAGCCGTTTAAGTTAGGCCCAAAACTAACTGTAACAAATTCTCAAGTCCCTGTGTCATGATTACCTAGATCTGTCTCTGCCTAGACCCAGCTTATATTGATTTAACTATAACATTAGCGTTAGAACGGAAAATATATAATCTTCATTCGTATGCCGAAATCTGGATTATTTGAAATTTGTGTATGTTTTTTTTTCTATAAAGTTAAATAACATTACACGGACTTCTATAGCAATTCTATATGCTTGTTATATCTATTAGAATATTGGTTTGATTTTTTTTATGAATGGCATTACCTGCCGCAGGTATCAGATCGTTTGGGTAGGTAGATATCGTACTGAGTACTATTACTGCGATCATGATGGATCTTTTTTGACGCGATAGCACAGACCGTCGATGTCTTGAGGGTGGAAAGTGTCCGATTGCATCATATGATTATAAGATTTCCGGAAACCGACACACGGTTCTCTCCTTTGCCATATCTCATTATGCGGAAAGGTTACAACGCCAATTTCTATTGGTCTGTGAATGAAATTAAATGAAATTCAACCAATCATTATTGTCCTTTCTTCTGTAATGGGCTTGTTGACAAAATTCAATGCGCACATGTCCGGTGAGAACAACTTCATGCATATTGCACTGGACATTGGTCACAATATGGTGATAGTGTTTGAACAGATAACGAGTGCATCCAGCTAGGTGTGGAACATTGCACAATGTCGACACAGTAATACATCTATTTGATTGACCGAAGGTAAGTTTGCACGACCGACAGACAGAGGTCATTGTTGCCGACATCACACTATACTGACTCGGCCATTGCTTATCATTATATCAATCGTTTGGAACATTTAACTGGATTTGTCTGGTTTGTTGATTGTTTTTGCGGATATGTCAACTTAAGTTTGGACGTTATTAAAATTTTACTCACTAGAAATCGTTGCAACTGTTTAGAACTTGCACACGTCACTGGTTTTGACAGAATAAAACCCCCCAAAATACATTTTTTCTGTTATTAGTATTAATTTGATTTGTGCAAGGCATGCGGTCGCATGCTGATGTCCTTATATTTGTTTACAAGGCCTACGTTTATCTTATAACATATGTGGTCAGACAGTAATGTTAACCTTGACTTGGGGGGGGGTAGGCTAGATAAACCGTCTGGTCAGTTCAGGGTTATGATCAATTTGAATCCTGAACTGTGTTCGACACTAAATATACGCTTGGAAGTCAAGGTGATGTATGTCAAGTCTGTTGTCTCCAGATCAAAGACAGTTTTAATTTAATGCAATATTTTATTATAAACAAATCAAATGTTATCAAATGATATTATCGTCTCAATCAAGATTGATTGATTGATATTTTGTTTAGTTAACCTGCAGACGTCATTGTACTAAAGCATATATGAATGCATGGGGTCTTACCTATTGGAGGAATCCAGAGAAAGTCAATGGTTTAACAGGTGACCTTCATGTCCGATTTGGAAATCAAATCCCAGTCACTGACTTTTGTTTAAAGAAAGATGTGCTTTGTTTAAAGAAAGATGTGACCATGAACAGTTTGCCAGAATATATATTACTGCAAACAGACTGAACTTGTTCAAATCATGGTGAACAATTGATCACAATACTGGACACGGCTCCAGAAGCCTTTTAGGGCTAATTTAAGTTATAATAGGTATAGGGTGTATTCACATATATAGAACATGGGTTGTGGTGTTCAACGATGAACATTAAGGGATGGAAAGTAGTGTATCAGATTTTGATAGAAACAGGTTATGGTTTCCTCTAGCTTTTAGCTGGAGATAATTTCCTTTTTGTCTTCAGGATTAGAGCTGGGTTCCACATAATCAAAAGTACCACAGTACAATACGGTATTTATAAATTTAGGCAAATACATACTATGGTATGTACCATGGTATACCACCTTGAATGAATGTTTGAGCTAGCTAAAAGTCTCTGGCTGTTTTTGTTCTGAAGCCAATCAACAAGAGGCCTCATCCTGCCTGTCATAAGTTTATCTTTGTGTTATCCTCTTAATATTGTTTGAGTGAAGCTATGTCTGCCCTACATTATGTAGTTGATCGATAAACTTATAGGAAATTATAATTAAACCATATTGGAATTCCAATTGATCTATGTAACAAATAGTTCTTTGTTAAGATAAATGAAAGTCCCCAAAAAACTGGTACAGGACTAATGTACCACAGTACGTACCATCACAACTTTATACCACAGTATACCATTATACTGGTAAAACCGTCCAGCCCTGTTCAGGATTCTAGTGATCTATTCTATGGCTCCCTTAGAATGGCCTTTGAAGAATAGCTTTGTTGAATGCTGTAACTTAAGTTGTCTACCTTTGACTTATAACATCCCTTCCGCCTACTACAAAGTCTGTGGATTATTGAACTATTTTCTTCCAACTCTAAAGGTTTTACACCAACCCTAGACATTTTATTTGCTCAAATGCACTTAATCATTCTAAGTAAAAAAAATATTGTAAGTTCCTTTATTTCATTTCTCTTGTATAAAGGACTATGTATGGTTTCTCCTCTCCCCCAAATCCATCAAATTTTAAATTTCATTACTGTAATGAACTCTCAAGTAGTGTTGGGTAATTGGTTGAAAACACCAACTGATGATCGGTTGTAATCAGATGACCTTACTAACCGATTTTACGATTATAATCGGCTGCTCTTTGAAAATAGGTATGCAAGGAAAAAAGAATGTTTTTTACCAGAAAAAGCCACAAATTCACTTGCTATTAATATCCAAAATAAAATTATTGTATTGAAATCAATAATCAAACTTGTGTTTTTGAAACTGTTATTTCATTTTACTAGAAAATGAAAATGTACATTATAGTCAAATGGTATTATGTATTTGATGTTTTGATGTCAATTAAAATGGATAATATGACATATTATTCACACACTGATTAATTGATATAATACAAAACATGATCGATAATCATAATTGGTAAACAATAATTAACCTTTAATCGATCATTTCCGATCATCGACACACTACTACTCTCAAGTCATTTTAATTCAAATATAGACTACATCCCTGAGCCTCATGCAATTGTAATAATATTTATTTGTCGTTTGTGCTATGGTTACCATGGTAACCATCCCAATTGATGTAAATATTTGATCAATTTTAGTCAATTTTTAAAAAAAGCCAAAAAAGACCCAAACCATACATAGTCTTTCGGGAAGGTATGAACATCTTTTTATCTCTGACCTGAAAACCAGTTGTCTCCCTTTACAAACTGATTACCTGGCACAAGGGGTGGTGCTTTTGACCCACTTATTATATGAAAGCTAATTAGATTTTTCTTTATGTTTAACATTTATATGAAATATTGTGCCAGAATTTCTAGTTGCTGTCTGGCTTAATGAGTATAGTTATCACTTCCTAAAATAGACCCACCAGTTTAATTCATTTATATGTAATATCCAGTTAGGTTTATTGGGGGGGGGGGGGGGATATACTGCCTAACTGGCAAGCTAGCTTTTCCATTCATGCAGTATAACCTGGGGACCCGTTCACGCTAGTTAAGCAACAGTGAGCATGATTAGTAGTTGGATGGTGACTGCCTGCACGTTACATATACAGTGTACCCTCGTTATACAGCCACCTTTCGTCCACAGCAATTATGGTGGTATAACGACGGTGGCGATAGCATCAAATTGTGAAAATTATTACCATGAATTAAATTGCATAATAGATTACATTTCCAACATTTGATTAAAAACAAGCTAAGTATTATATCGTCATATAGATCTACATTGGCACAAATTTATACCTGAAAATAGTTATTGATCTGCTTTTGCCACATGCCATTCCAAATGGAACACTAAAGATTTCCTCGATCTCTAAAAACAGAACAATATGGCATTGTCGTCGAGGGAAATGTATAGCAATTCGGGACATTTGTATTTTAAAGGGTGTGGCGGATGGCGATATGCGAGGTTGGCGAACTTAACGAGGAAATTACCGGGTATATAGAAGGGAAATCCGTTCTAGAGGTTTAGGTGGCAGTATGCAAGGGTAGCGTTAGATTCGGGTGGCGATAGGTCGAGGGTACACTGTATATCAACTTTAGACCTTATGGCTAAGCAGTATATAACAATCATGTTGATGAAACCACTTGCTATAGAAAATAAATACCATACATTTATATCATTACTATTGTGACTGTATATATGCTGTGAGTTGGGTGTCTGGTTAAAAATCAATAGTACTGATATACTGTATTGACGATATTGGGTACTGTACAGCAGTACTTCTATTGTCTAATGAAAGAAAAGGGATGCCTAGTATTTATATACACCAGTATCACTAAACAAAGGTTTCAAGGTTGAATTTCCTCTTCAGCAGTGTAGATGATTAGTTCTGTATTAATGCATACCAGGTAGTACTGATATATCAAGAACCGTAGGTGTTCTACAAATTTCATTTAGACTGTACAACATATATATATGAAAGGGACCAATTCATCTTCAGTCCACAGTAAATGGTGTATTTTATAACTTCGGTAATTTTATCCCCCGCTTTCACCGAAACGGGGATATTAATTTGGGTTTGTCTGTCTGTCTGACCATTCGTCTGTCTGTTTGTCACACTTTGTTTCCGTGCAATATTGACAACAAATATCCAATTTTCTTGAAACTTGGTATAAAGGTTAATTGCCTAAAGGACTCCGCCAAGTCTGATCGCCACTTTTTGCAGACTTTATGTGGCGGATTAATGGCCCCTTGATTAACATTTCCTTGCAATCATTGCAACTAATCTGTATATATAAGGCTTAAGTTTTTGTTCAATTTCCAAGAAATGCGTCTTGTGTCAACAGCATGAAAATTACAAAAGATTGTTACCTACATTATGTTTACCTCCTTCTGAAAGGGGGAGAAGCGGGGGATATTAAATCTACGAATTAAAGAAATTATTAGACTCATTGTGCCGGCATAAATACATTGTCGGAAACCGCATCGAATAGGCTGACCGACAGGTTGAAGTTTGGTTTTTTTACCTGTTTTGTCACAAGGTAATCAAGCGCACTGCGAACCAATAAAACTTGTGCACACGTATTGGTGACGTTACAACAGGAACACAAGAAATTGGGTACTATGTCTCTCTGTATAATATAATATGTACGTCTGGCTAATTGTTAATCCCGACATGTATTATACAGTGAAATTAAGTGACTACCATAATATGGTTGGGGGGGGGGGGGGGGGTCTGAAATCGTCCTTGAAATACCTTTGTTTTGAATCTTTAGATATTGACTGTTCAAATTCATTTTAATGGACCCATTTGCGCTATCATATTGGAATACTCTGTGTCATTTATAATGTTATACATATCATTTGTCCAATGATTCGAGAGTGAATCTTATAATAATACCTTTGTATATAGTTAGTTCTTGACTTTGATTGGATCATAGACTATCGAGTGTACCTTTTGAAATCTCCAGAACCCGCCGTCAAGTCACACAATACATATGTACATTTTATTAAATTTCAAGTTTGACTCTTCTATTCAACTTGACAAATTCTATTGAAAGTTTGCATGATATGTCTATATCACAGTTTCATATTTTATTTTAACATAAATGAATAAAATGTGGATTAAAAACAATTAAGTAATCTTCTCATCTTATTTTCAAAAGATGTTCCATGTACATGTTCATTTCTTGTCAGTAAAACACAGGGGTTTTCAAAGACCTAATCTTATTTTTTCTCAAACAGAATTCGAAATAAATTGTTCTTGATTTCTATTTCAATGTGTATGCCTGAAGACAGGTAACATCAGGATTTCGCTCATGTTCCTTTTATTGTGTCGCCTGAAAGGCAACATATAGGGATCACTATGTCGGTGTCGGCGGCTTCGGGCAACAACAGTTTCCGTGCGATAACTTGAGTTTCCTTGGGCCAATCAAACTCAAACTTCATACAGTGCTTCCTTACCAAAAGTCCTTGCTTGGGATTGCTTTTCAGGGTCAAAGGTCAAGGTCACCGTTGCTATAAATAGAAAATCGGTTTCCGTGCGATAATTTGAGTTTCCTTGGGCCAATCAAACTCAATCTTCACACAGTGCTTCCTTACCAAAAGTGCTCGCTTGGGATTGTTTTTCAGATTCGAAGGTCAAAGGTCAAGGTCACTGTTGCTATAAATAGAAAATCTGTTTCCGTGCGATAACTTAGGTTTCCTGGGGCCAATCAAACTCAAACTTCATAGAGTACTTCCTTACCAAAAGTGCTTGCTTGGGGTTGCTTTTCAGAATCAAAGGTCAAGGTCACTGTTTCTATTCCACTTGGAACTGATACAATGCATATCCATAGATAGCTCCTAAAAACTGATCTCCCAAATTGCTGCGCAGGTGGCACATCCACTTCCGTTGAATTCTTGTTTTACAATATTCACGCATACTTTTTAAGCTCACCTTGTCCAAAGGACCAAAGTTAGCTTATATTATGCCATACTGTGGCGTCCGTAGTCAGTCCGTCCGTTCCTAGGTGGCTAGGATTTAAATTTATACAAATGATGGGGCTGACCCCCCAGGGACCTGAGGGGCGGGGCCAAAAGGGGTCCATTTGGCTAAATTTGGCTATATTGGCTAAATTTCCTCTAGGTGTTCTGTTTCATGAGAAAGCCAAGATGTCTTTAAAGGCAATATTGCGACAGATGCCACACCGGAAAAGTTTATGTTATTTAACTTACACATGAATTTTGTTGCATTTGCTGAAAGCCAGGTGAGTGACACAGGCCCTTTGGGCCTCTTGTATTTATATATATATATACTGCATAAACATACATAATTATCAATGGATGGAAAGCTGTTAACCTTTATACACATATAATTTCTCGAACATGAGGATAAAAGAAGTCAAAATGTGATACCCGTCAAAATGGGTTATACAGGTCGAAAACATTGATAAAAGTTACATATTTTTATTTTCCAATATACGTACATTGTAAATATAAAAAGGATTGTTTCATGATTCTATACAATGTAATTAAATGGTCAATAAAATATATGGTTTTAGACGTTCTGAGTCGATACACGGAATTAGATTATGTCCAAGTCTGTGGTCTATAGTAACACCAATATCCTTTTCCTTATCTGTTTGTTTGAGGTTGTTTCTTCGTAGTTTTGTATCTATGCAGCCGACCGACATGCATGCATATTTTTCAGCGTGCATTTAAGTAGGTGTTACGATCAGTTCCTGCTGATATGTGCATGTAGGAACTTATATGTCTCACATTTACGTCCCATGCAATGGCGACCATCAGTGAATACACACGCCATTTAATGGGTGTTATATTCAAATATGAAAAAATTAATACATAATCATATCAAGTGCATGTTTTGAAGTCTTACAGTTTTTCCACAAAATAATAACCTGTTAATCATGTTAGCGAGTCTTGTGGTAATTGATTTATTGTCGAGTGACCATGACCACGTGTGCCGCATATATCTGTGGAACTCTTGAACCCGGGGCCCCCTCCCCACTAATTACCGTCCCCTGGGGCATATAACACCTTGCAATTATCAGTAGGGTCATTAATGAACTCCGTACAGCCTTGATATACTTGTGTATAATCAGTGTCATATTCTTGAATGTAAGACTCTCCACAAATAACAAATCGTGATACGATTCATACAATTTTAATATAATTACTACTCGAGTCTATAAGTGCAGTTACCGTTGTGACGTCACTTCCGGTCGTATGGCAAAATCGAGGATTTTCTTATTTGCATTCAGATGTGAAATTTAGTAAAATGGTCACAACTTCGTAATTTTTACAAAAAAAATTTTTTTGTGAGAATAATCTCACTTATTTATTACCAATCTTTCCATACACGAAAAGATGGTTCATCACTACAGTTACTCTAAATATAAACTTTGTTTATTTTACAACAATTATGAAACAAGTTATCCAACTTATATAAATCACTCTTATTGGCCCGGATGTTAGTGTGCGAAGGGTCTTATTGTGGGAGGAAACCGGAGTACCCGGAGAAAACCCACGTGGTCGGGAAGGTGACCCAATACCTTTTCACGTCCGGTCGGTGAATCAAACCCTGGTCGCACTGCACCACCCGACCACCACACCAAATCTACGAATTAGCTTGTTGGATATTGAATAATCACTCTTTCATTGACAATTTCATTTCCATTAAAAAATATTTTCTTGATTACAACAATCAAAGGATTGATGCATACTATTTAACTAACCAGGGAGATGTGTGATTCAAGAGACAATAAACGACATCCAGCATGCCTACGTATACTTGCATTGAGACCCATAATGGCTAGTGTACTGCTTGTTTTTAAAAATTTTCTTGAGGTCGGGCATGCTGCCCTAAGGTCGTGGACTATGATGGTGTGTACCTGTCACTCAAGGTGTCGAGGTGAAACAGGAAGTACAATATATATACAAAGATGACAGGGCAGTATAGACTGGATTGATTGGCCTCTTTATTTCCTATGAGTTTCCAACTCTAGGTACACGTCTGTCACCTGAGAAGCAGGTCACTCTGGTTTCTTTAGTCCGTCATATATTTCGTTATACCAATTTGTGTCGGAACCCATCGATGGAGGATCTAGACTGCAGTGCTTTCTCAAGGTTTGAAACATTTTGGATCCAAAAACAGTATAATACAGACAGAACATCAGCTTTTGGGGGGGGGGGAATGTATTTTATCCTCCGTTCTGTAGAAAACACTCGGACTGGTAGTTTTGGTAGGTCAGAAGACAGTGTTCTTGCCTTTCAGTTTTGTTTTCAGACCATAAGGTGACAGTACCCAAATCGGGTCACCAAACCATCATTTTATTCATTCATTAAAAATTTTGACAATGAATTATATCCATTAATAGTTGTATCAAAAGAAGAACATTGATGGGTGTTCTTACAAAAAAATAGCACTCAAGGTTCACGTTGCATATTTATAGAACGCTCTGACGTCACCAATCAGCGGTTTGAGATTTTGCGAATTTGAGGACCCAAATTGGGTCAAGACTTGAATTTTGCAATATCTTACATTTCAAATTTATATTTTTGTTGTAACATATTAACATTTAATGATGTCCTTTAGAATTTATATGAAATCAAGTATTTCTATCAGGCGGATTTATTTTTATAGTTCAAAACAGAATTCATATTCGTTGCAAGCGCCATGTTTTTCAGAAACGTAACAAAATGTTTTGAGATTCAATAATTTTGTATTGCCTATTTAAACTAAAAGACTAAATATATGTGGACATAAAATGGTGTGTGACTATCAATTCTAAGACTATAATATTGTTATAATTAATCGTTTGAAACTTTTATTGATTTAGAAGTATTTTTGGAAAAAGTGACCCGATTTGGGTACTGTCACCTTATACAGTGATCAGTCTACGTGTGAGTCCCGAGTCCTGTTCTAATAAAATTATGATTGGATCCCCAGAAATTGTGGAAATAATATAATTTAATTTAAACATCATTCTCATTGTTTTTAGCAATGACCCATGTCATGAAGGAAATAAATCCTAAATTAACCATTGCATAGGAACACCTCCATTTAGACATCCTCAATACTCCAGGGGTTACGCTCACTTGTGCTCTCTTCATTCCTCGAATAATGAGATGTAGTAATATTGAAGGAACACAGCTAACTGTTGGATTGGTTTAGATAGCAACCTGGTGACCAGTGTGCAAAAGTAATTCATGAAGGTCCATAGACAATAGGTCTATGGACATTTCAAATTGCATAGACCCAACAAAATTTCCGTAGACTGAATTTTTCAATCATTGGCAACAAACCACTTGAAACAGAGTGATCTCCCCTCCTTCAACCGATGTTTGAACAAAAATTGATTTGCATTGACAAATTCAGCCAAACAAATCAGGAAATGAACATCACACAAGAGAAATACAATTAATATGAATTGTTCAAACAGTTTTGTTAATTTTTCGACATTCATGGGCAATTAAATTGTTTAGGCATCAGGTCTACCGTACTAGCATTTTGCATAGAGCGTCAAGTTTTCCTGTGGCCTTGGTCTATCGGTCTATCGCTACTTTATCACACTGCTGGTCGATCAACAATATGTCCCCTCAGGATTAAAGGCCCAATATATGTAACTTCAGGAAATTTTTCGGGATTCTGAAAAATTATGAAAAAAAGTCAAGTTGATAACCATGCAAAAATAAGTCTAAAACGAAGTAAACCTGAGCGGTATCTAACAAGAAACTCTGGACAAAAAATTCCAAAGAATTGAAAATAATTCAAGTGTGGCCCACTTCAACAACAAACCGAAGGTAGAAGACTGCTCAGAACGGACGCATGTTTACAAAGTTTCATCTGCTGCTGTACCGGTAACTGCGTAAGAATGCCTCTTGAATATTGCTGATATCAGTAATTCTTAGCTAAATCTTTAAATATAATAAGTTATTAGGCTTAATTTTCGCTTCAAGTTTTGCCGACAGTTACGTATAATAGGCCTTTAAGAGAAGTGTCTCCGAATTCAAAAGCAAGTAAAGTGTACCATCATCATATGGCTGCAGGAAGCTACTTGTCTCAACCTTAGAGTGGACTTAACTGAGAACCTTCAGTTTTACTTTGATATAATGTTAATTGTTCAGAATACCTGGTGATATCAGTAAGGTCAATAATTAGCTTTATCTTTGTTGTAAAATAAACGAAGTATTAATTACTGTAGCTTGCCCTAGGGTCACCTGATTCCCAGTATTTAGTGGTCAGTTGGTTGGTTATTGTATTTAAGTCCTACTATTGTTACATCTATGGTCAATGGACTGGTCAGAACTTAGTGGTGGAGTAACTGGAGTACCTGTAGAAAAACCTCTGACTTGTGGTCATTGTCTGACAACTGACACATGGTAGGTCTAAACCCAGTGGTGGTTGTTGACAGTCAAACACCCTATAGTTCTACTCAGCCACTGCAGCCTTTGAACTTAAAATCATTTTTTTCACGGTTCAAATGATGTCATTTCCAAGTGTCATTTAGTATGCTTTACCACTGTGGTATATCTATGATCTCAATTCTGAGCATGTGGAATTGCACCATGGAATTTTCAAAAAGAAAAGATGCTGCTTGAATTTTTGAATTATCATGTAACAGAGCATCTGCAGACTTCTGTCCATTGTATTTTTTTATGGATTATGAAATTTACATGCATTGCTATTTGACAGATTTCGTACAGCATCCCGATACTTGGAAGGTCCAAATCAGATAACAAAAAAATCTTCATCTCTGTACAATTCTGTAAACTTCTCTCTCTCTGCAACGTCAACAGTAGATAACAAGTTGGTGGATAGATGAAGATTTGATTTTCATCAGATTGATGAATTCCTCATATATCGATTTACGTGGCACTAAGTTATCGAGCCAGTGTCAAAGTGTTGTGTTCATAATTACGTACATCTAGTTGTCTAGTATTGTTGGCTTTTGGTTCAAATGTTACGCAAAATAATGGATCTTTATTAAATTTGGTCTGCAGCATTTATCTCTTTCTGGAGGATTGAAAGATATATAAATGAAGACTTTGAAAGGTGGGGGGGGGGGGGGGGGGGGCAGGGGCATTGTATCCTTTGTGCTATACCACAAGATGACTAGAGGGATTTATTTCAATTATGTTCATAGAATTCAGCACCTGCAGTAAAATCTTAAAAATTTGATTGTAACTATGCGTATGGTCAGATACGTAGAAGAAAAAGCGTGTAAGTGTTTTCTAGTGAGGGAGTGTTCATTCTATTTCCCTATCGATTCCTTGTTCCGTTGGATCAATATGTTTGTGTATGATGTCATTTCTCTAAATAGATGATAGCAGTGTTTACAACGTGAATATCAGAAAATGATCAGTTTTAAAATTGGGTTGAAATATTATGGTAAACCATTGGTTACCGTTACTAAGCATTTATTGATTATTAATAAGTTATACATCATCAAATCCTCCATGTTGTTATTGTGAAGCACTAAAGCAAATTAAAACGAAACTCTGAATTTCTTGTTTAATCTCTTAACAGCCATCAGTAGATTTGAAAATATAAGAAGGGGATCGGGGGAGGGGGGGGGTATGGAGGGGGAAGGGGAGGATAGTTCTGCTGATCTTCTCTTGTTATATACATATCTTATCGTGTGATAGCTAAGGCTTGAGTGATTCCACAAAAAACTGCATAATATATATCTACACACAGTTATTCCAACTAAATTTTTTTTTTTCGATATTTGTTTTATTCTTTAAAGATTTTACATTTCATTACTACCATCCTTGCTCACACACATCCTCATCATCTACACTACAGGGACTACACCATCATCATCTTCATAACACCAATATATAAAATTCAAGACATCATCATCATCATCATCATCATCATCATCTCTGACTGATTCAGTTTTTTGTCAAAATAAGCTGAAGGAAAAAGTTGATATTTCTAAAATGATAGTCAATTGAAATATATTTCCACTGAATTTGAGCTTATTCAGGTAGATTGAATGAAAGAAATATATTCTTTCATTCCACTCTTGGGATTTTCAAATTTGGCAAAACCCCACGGCAAAGCTCTGGTCATGTTTGTAAACATTGGTTCAATAAGAATCAATGGTAGATATATACCTTTCCTTTGGCCTGCATTTTTGAACGTGTACACGTTTCGCCCTGGGGTCTGACCTGAAATTTGGTGACCTGTTCCTTCCTGTTTGATTGACTGACAGAACCTGTGGTATATGATACCCTTGTACATCAGGTGAATGAAAAAGATGAATTAGATATTTACTAACAAGTGGAGTGTAAGAAATTTACTAATAAGGTTGTATATAGTATATAGTGCAGGTTTAAGAATTTTTCCAAGGTATCTACCTTGAATTTTCATATCATATGACATTTACCTGGAACTAACTAGTATTTCAATATATTGACCATGTTCAGCCTGGGGCGCTCACTTCCTGCCCTTAGTGTCCCTGTGCCTAATGTTAATTTAGACTTTGTACTGTGGTCCTCCTGGGAAATATTGATACCACTGACACATGTATACTGTAGACCTATAACTCAAAGTTACATAGAGCAAATAATGAAAATTGGTTATTTGTAAACCCAATTTGTTTATGACTATCTTTTTTTTTTGGTTGGCTTGATCAGGTCAGCGTTAACCGTCACCATGTTGAAAACCAATACCACTGTCACTCCAGACCTTGATCTGGTCTACAAGAAATGGGAACAGCGAGCCCCAACCTCGGCACCTCAGTCGAAACCAAAGGAGGTCACTGGGCAGCTGACAAGCCGAATTCTCTGTGAGGGAAGGCAACGTTGGAGAGAAAAATTTGGTGATAGTGTGCGACCTGTACGTCACAGGAAAATTCGGGAGAGAAGGAGAGCTACCCCAGCTTCCACAGAATCGGTAAGTCTTTCCACTCACTGTTCTACGTGTCGATTGAGATTGTGCAAATATTATATAAATAAGTTCAAGCGAATTTCAATTTATGTGAGATGTGACACTTACATTTAATTTGTCTATAAAAAAAATTGTGACAGTACATAAACAGTAATGCCATGTTATGTCTTTGGAAATTTGTTTTTGTTGCTTGTGAAATGTCCTGTTTTTCCATACTTCGGCGACATTGAATAAAACTATGTATGATTAACAAAGTAACCGACCATATTGAAGGTACATGTAATAGAATTTATCGCTACAATTGAAGTTTCAAGAACTCTCTGGGTTGTATTTCTTGTCCAGTTAGAAGAATTAATTACGATTTAGTGAAGATGTAATATGTTTGTTCTGTTGTCACTGATCTGTCCGCCTTCTGGAATTGCCTATTTCAAGGAAATCAATTTGAGAAAATTAATAAAAATAAAAATATCAACAATGTTAAAATAAGTGACCTTGATTCCTAGAGGTTAAAAATGTTACTGGAGTTTTAGGTAAACCATGGAATCCTGGAATTGTAGATGTCTGACCTAGTGATCAATATACAATTTATTTTCATGGGCCCTTTTAGTACATACATGTATTGCTAAACAATGGGTTCCATAATGATTAAGTATTTCCAGAATGTCCAGAGTCCCGTCATATTTGTTTTTTGAGTACAAGGACTTTGGACTTGTATGAAGATTGATAATTGAACAGTGTTTGGGCCAAAAGTTTATATATTAATCTTCTTTACCTGTGTACATAACAAGTATATTGGGTGTCAGATTTTAAAATATCTATGACACATGGAGTCATAGTGCACCTGTTTGACCTTTAGCTTTCGTGGCCAAAGTTTGGCCATGACTGAAGACTGTAGAAGTTTGTGTTATTCTATTGAAACATAGCTGTATTCCAGTTTTCTATGGCAGATCAGGTGCCCTCCAGGTCGTCTCAAGGCAGTTTCAGTTATAAAGAAATATCTGTATATTTCAATAAAGAAATGTGATACTCTTGATAACAAATTGCCTAGAGATACAGCACAGTTGTCTAGGTATAGAATTATTGAAATATGTGTGCCATTGTTATGACTATTTGGAAATTATGAATCAATAAACGGCTATTTTGGATTCTGTTGTTGGCAAATTCCCTCCAGGACATTTTTGAGATGATCAAATATGGATATATATTAGTTGTTAGAGACTTGTACGGGAGTTCTCTCATCATTCACAGATTTTTCTCCTTCTTTACCTGTCCAAGATTTCTCTGTCACCCCCTAGGCAATGACAGATATAACTCGAGCTGACAACAGTAGAACGATGTCACGACAACAATATAGTGACGTCACAACAACAATATAATGTTGTCACAACAACAATATAATGACGTCACAACAACGATAAAATGACGTCACACAACAATATGAAAATGTCACGACAACAATATAATGTTGTCACAACAACAATATAATGTTGTCATAACAACAATATAATGTTGTCACAACAACAATATAAAGTTGTCACGACAACAATGTAATGTTGTCACGACAACAATGTAATGTTGTCACGACAATGTAATGATGTCACAACAACAATATAATGACGTCACAACAACAATATAATGACGTCACGACAACAATATAAAAATGTCACGACAACAATATAAAAATGTCACGACAACAATATAAAAATGTCACAACAACAATATAATGTTGTCATGACAACAATGTAATGTTGTCACAACAACAATATAATGTTGTCATGACAATGCAATGACGTCACAACAACAATGTAATGACGTCACAACACCAATATAATAATGTCACAACAACAATATAATGTTGTCACGACAACAATGTAATGACGTCACAACAACAATAAAATGACGTCACAACACCAATATAATAATGTCACAACAACAATATAATGTTGTCACGACAACAATGTAATGACGTCACGACAACAATACTATCACACCAAGTCAACAATTCAATCATGTCACATTAGCATTGTGTCGAATTGATACTTTCATAAAACAAAAATACAAAATGGTGGGAGAAAAATAATCATCTCTTACCTTGATGTTGTGACAGAGAAATCTCCGACCCTCTGAGTGATATTCTTTATCATCTAATCAGGATTATCAGCCATTGCGTTGGAGATTTCTCTGTGACATCCTTAAGGTAAGGGAAGATACTATTAATCAGCAATATATAGGTTGTTAGAGACGTGTAAATCAGTGTGGACTGGTATCCATTTCTGTTCCCCACAGGTTTCTTCCAGACTTATAGCCCAGTTTAAGACGACACCTATTGTGACGGCAGATACACTGAGAGTTGTCCGCCCTTTCATGGGTAAATGCTGTGCATGTCTCCCCGACAGCAAGGTCAGTATAATGTAGAGATGAAGAGAGAAAACAGCTAAATCATATTACATCCTTAGTTTTTGTAGATACATGGCTAAAATCCATGGCCAATATTTCTTTCCTCATTTGTCAGCATCATAATGTATTGACATACATAATTTATTTGAAATTTCTTAAAATTTTGTTTAAGAATGAATTTTATGAAAGAAATTTTATGCCATAGAGTTCTAAATAGATATTTCTTCCACTATTTTACTGTAGGTCGACCTTATATCCAGCTCCACAGCAGGCAAAGGGATCCGGGACATCCTAAACGTGAAGACAGAACTGAGGTAGCGTAGTCTGTCAGGAGAGAACATTAAAGGCCCAATATACGTAACTTTCGGCAAAACTTGAAGCGAAAATCAAGCCTAATAACTTATTATATTTATAGATTTAGTTAAGATTAGCTGATATCAGCAATATTCAAGATGAATTCTTTCGCGGTTACCGGCACAGCAGCAGTTGATACATGCTATTTGTAAACATGCGTCCATTTCGAACCGTCTTCTACCTTCGGTTTGTTGTTGAAGTGGGCCCCACCTGAATTATTTTCAATTCTTTGGATTCTTTTGTCAAGAGTTTCTTGTTATTTACAGCTCAGGTTTATTTCATTTTAGTCTTAATTTTTGCATGGTGATCAACTGGATTTTTTTCAGAATTTTTCAGAATCACGAAAATTTCCCTGAAGTTACGTATATTGGGCCTTTAAGGGGGCACAGTAGTCTTTGAGTGGTGGGAAGCGGGGCTGATGACGAAGGGTTGCAGCACAGCAATGTGTTATATCTTCATCTTGATAAATATATTAAAGAAGGTCATTATAGACCAATTAGGTATAATGCAAATTCTAATAGTCTATTTTAGGTATAATGCAATTTCTTATAGTCTATTTTAGGTATAATGCAAATTTCTTATAGTCTATTTTAGGTATAATGCAATTTCTTATAGTCTATTTTAGGTATAATGCAAATTTCTTATAGTCTATTTTAGGTATAATGCAATTTCTTATAGTCTATTATAGGTATAATGCAATTTCTTATAGTCTATTTCAGGTATAATGCAAGTTTCTTATAGTCTATTTTAGGTATAATGCAATTTCTTATAGTCTATTTTAGGTATAATGCAATTTCTTATAGTGTATTTTAGGTATTATGCAATTTCTAATAGTGTATTTTAGGTATTATGCAATTTCTAATAGTGTATTTTAGGTATTATGCAATTTCTTATAGTCTATTTTAGGTATAATGCAAATCTAATAGTGTATTTTAGGTATTATGCAATTTCTAATAGTGTATTTTAGGTATTATGCAATTTCTAATAGTGTATTTTAGGTATTATGCAATTTCTAATAGTGTATTTTAGGTATTATGCAATTTCTAATAGTGTATTTTAGGTATTATGCAATTTCTAATAGTGTATTTTAGGTATTATGCAATTTCTAATAGTCTTTTTTATGTTTAATGCATATTCTGATACCGATAGTCTTTTTGTTATGAATTTTGAAAATGGTCTCAAAGGCATGTGATGGTACTGTCAGATGGGTGATATGTAGGTGGTATATGAAACAAAAGAGATCTGGATAGATAAGTGATAGAAATACTCAAATAATCACCATAGTAACACTATGATGTACCTCTGATCCTAGGTCTGGTGGCTGGTTGGAGACTTCGTTTGACCACCTGGTGTACAGCTTGAGGAGGAAAACCATACATAAATACCCTGATGTATCCCTGGCCGTTCTCACCTGTAACAGGTACGTAGTGTATATAGTATATCACATAAATACCCTGATGTATCGCTGGCCGTTCTCACCTGTAACAGGTACATAGTGTATATAGTATATCACATAAATACCCTGATGTAACACTGGCCATTCTCACCTGTAACAGGTACGTAGTGTATATAGTATATCACATAAATACCCTGATGTATCGCTGGCCGTTCTCACCTGTAACAGGTACATAGTGTATATAGTATATCACATAAATACCCTGATGTATCACTGGCCGTTCTCACCTGTAACAGGTACGTAGTGTATATAGTATATCACATAAATACCCTGATGTATCGCTGGCCGTTCTCACCTGTAACAGGTACGTAGTCTATATAGTATATCACATAAATACCCTGATGTAACACTGGCCATTCTCACCTGTAACAGGTACGTAGTGTATATAGTATATCACATAAATACCCTGATGTATCGCTGGCCGTTCTCACCTGTAACAGGTACATAGTGTATATAGTATATCACATAAATACCCTGATGTATCACTGGCCGTTCTCACCTGTAACAGGTACGTAGTCTATATAGTATATCACATAAATACCCTGATGTATCGCTGGCCGTTCTCACCTGTAACAGGTACGTAGTGTATACAGTATATCACATAAATACCCTGATGTATCGCTGGCCGTTCTCACCTGTAACAGGTACGTAGTCTATACAGTATAACACATAAATACCCTGATGTATCGCTGGCCGTTCTCCCCTGTAACAGGTACGTAGTCTATATAGTATATCACATAAATACCCTGATGTATCGCTGGCCGTTCTCCCCTGTAACAGGTACGTAGTCTATATAGTATATCACATAAATACCCTGATGTATCGCTGACCGTTCTCACCTGTAACAGGTACGTAGTCTATACAGTATATCACATAAATACCCTGATGTATCGCTGGCCGTTCTCGCCTGTAACAGGTACGTAGTGTATACAGTATATCACATAAATACCCTGATGTATCGCTGGCCGTTCTCACCTGTAACAGGTACGTAGTCTATACAGTATATCACATAAATACCCTGATGTATCGCTGGCCGTTCTCACCTGTAACAGGTACGTAGTGTATACAGTATATCACATAAATACCCTGATGTATCGCTGGCCGTTCTCACCTGTAACAGGTACGTAGTGTATACAGTATATCACATAAATACCCTGATGTATCGCTGGCCGTTCTCACCTGTAACAGGTACGTAGTGTATACAGTATATCACATAAATACCCTGATGTATCGCTGGCCGTTCTCACCTGTAACAGGTACGTAGTCTATATAGTATATCACATAAATACCCTGATGTATCGCTGGCCGTTCTCACCTGTAACAGGTACGTAGTCTATACAGTATATCACATAAATACCCTGATGTATCCCTGGCTGTTCTCACCTGTAACAGGTACGTAGTCTATACAGTATATCACTTAAATACCCTGATGTATCGCTGGCTGTTCTCACCTGTAACAGGTACGTAGTCTATATAGTATATCACATAAATACCCTGATGTATCGCTGGCCGTTCTCACCTGTAACAGGTACGTAGTCTATATAGTATATCACATAAATACCCTGATGTATCGCTGGCTGTTCTCACCTGTAACAGGTACGTAGTGTATATAGTATATCACATAAATACCCTGATGTAACACTGGCCATTCTCACCTGTAACAGGTACGTAGTCTATATAGTATATCACATAAATACCCTGATGTATCGCTGGCCGTTCTCACCTGTAACAGGTACGTAGTCTATACAGTATATCACATAAATACCCTGATGTATCCCTGGCCGTTCTCACCTGTAACAGGTACGTAGTGTATATAGTATATCACATAAATACCCTGATGTATCGCTGGCCGTTCTCACCTGTAACAGGTACGTAGTGTATATAGTATATCACATACACACCCTGATGTATCGGCGGCCGTTCTCACCTGTAACAGGTACCTAGTCTATATAGTATATCACATAAATACCCTGATGTATCGCTGGCCGTTCTCACCTGTTACAGGTACGTAGTCTATACAGTATATCACATAAATACCCTGATGTATCGCTGGCCGTTCTCACCTGTAACAGGTATGTAGTGTATATAGTATATCACATAAATACCCTGATGTATCGCTGGCCGTTCTCGCCTGTAACAGGTCATAGTCTATACAGTATATCACATAAATACCCTGATGTAACACTGGCCATTCTCACCTGTAACAGGTACGTAGTCTATATAGTATATCACATAAATACCCTGATGTATCGCTGGCCGTTCTCACCTGTAACAGGTTCGTAGTGTATATAGTATATCACATAAATACCCTGATGTATCGCTGGCTGTTCTCACCTGTAACAGGTACGTAGTCTATACAGTATATCACATACACACCCTGATGTATCGGCGGCCGTTCTCACCTGTTACAGGTACGTAGTCTATACAGTATATCACATAAATACCCTGATGTATCGCTGGCCGTTCTCACCTGTAACAGGTACGTAGTGTATATAGTATATCACATAAATACCCTGATGTATCGCTGGCCGTTCTCACCTGTAACAGGTACGTAGTGTATATAGTATATCACATAAACACCATGATGTATCGCCGGCCGTTCTCACCTGTAACAGGTACGTAGTGTATATAGTATATCACATAAACACCCTGATGTATGGCTGGCTGTTCTCCCCTGTAACAGGTACGTAGTGTATATAGTAT
Organism: Mimachlamys varia; assembly: GCA_947623455.1. Classification (NCBI taxonomy): domain Eukaryota; kingdom Metazoa; phylum Mollusca; class Bivalvia; order Pectinida; family Pectinidae; genus Mimachlamys; species Mimachlamys varia. The sequence goes on from OX392536.1 coordinate 5,229,245, forward strand.
ATCACATAAATACCCTGATGTATCGCTGGCCGTTCTCACCTGTAACAGGTACGTAGTCTATATAGTATATCACATAAATACCCTGATGTATCGCTGGCCGTTCTCGCCTGTAACAGGTACGTAGTCTATACAGTATATCACATAAATACCCTGATGTAACACTGGCCATTCTCACCTGTAACAGGTACGTAGTCTATATAGTATATCACATAAATACCCTGATGTATCGCTGGCCGTTCTCACCTGTAACAGTTACGTAGTCTATATAGTATATCACATAAATACCCTGATGTATCCCTGGCCGTTCTCACCTGTAACAGGTACGTAGTGTATATAGTATATCACATAAATACCCTGATGTATCGCTGGCCGTTCTCACCTGTAACAGGTACGTAGTGTATATAGTATATCACATACACACCCTGATGTATTGGCGGCCGTTCTCACCTGTAACAGGTACCTAGTCTATATAGTATATCACATAAATACCCTGATGTATCCCTGGCCGTTCTCACCTGTAACAGGTACGTAGTGTATATAGTATATCACATAAATACCCTGATGTATCGCTGGCCGTTCTCACCTGTAACAGGTACGTAGTGTATATAGTATATCACATACACACCCTGATGTATCGGCGGCCGTTCTCACCTGTAACAGGTACCTAGTCTATATAGTATATCACATAAATACCCTGATGTATCGCTGGCCGTTCTCACCTGTTACAGGTACGTAGTCTATACAGTATATCACATAAATACCCTGATGTATCGCTGGCCGTTCTCACCTGTAACAGGTATGTAGTGTATATAGTATATCACATAAATACCCTGATGTATCGCTGGCCGTTCTCGCCTGTAACAGGTCATAGTCTATACAGTATATCACATAAATACCCTGATGTAACACTGGCCATTCTCACCTGTAACAGGTACGTAGTCTATATAGTATATCACATAAATACCCTGATGTATCGCTGGCCGTTCTCACCTGTAACAGGTACGTAGTGTATATAGTATATCACATAAATACCCTGATGTATCGCTGGCCGTTCTCACCTGTAACAGGTACGTAGTCTATACAGTATATCACATAAATACCCTGATGTATCCCTGGCCGTTCTCACCTGTAACAGGTACGTAGTGTATATAGTATATCACATACACACCCTGATGTATCGGCGGCCGTTCTCACCTGTTACAGGTACGTAGTCTATACAGTATATCACATAAATACCCTGATGTATCCCTGGCCGTTCTCACCTGTAACAGGTACGTAGTGTATATAGTATATCACATAAATACCCTGATGTATCGCTGGCCGTTCTCACCTGTAACAGGTACGTAGTGTATATAGTATATCACATAAACACCCTGATGTATCGCCGGCCGTTCTCACCTGTAACAGGTACGTAGTGTATATAGTATATCACATAAACACCCTGATGTATCGCTGGCTGTTCTCCCCTGTAACAGGTACGTAGTGTATATAGTATATCACATAAATACTCTGATGTATCGCTGGCCGTTCTCACCTGTAACAGGTACGTAGTCTATATAGTATATCACATAAATACCCTGATATATCGCTGGCCGTTCTCGCCTGTAACAGGTACGTAGTCTATACAGTATATCACATAAATACCCTGATGTAACACTGGCCATTCCCACCTGTAACAGGTACGTAGTCTATATAGTATATCACATAAATACCCTGATGTATCGCTGGCCGTTCTCACCTGTAACAGTTACGTAGTCTATATAGTATATCACATAAATACCCTGATGTATCCCTGGCCGTTCTCACCTGTAACAGGTACGTAGTGTATATAGTATATCACATAAATACCCTGATGTATCGCTGGCCGTTCTCACCTGTAACAGGTACGTAGTGTATATAGTATATCACATACACACCCTGATGTATTGGCGGCCGTTCTCACCTGTAACAGGTACCTAGTCTATATAGTATATCACATAAATACCCTGATGTATCCCTGGCCGTTCTCACCTGTAACAGGTACGTAGTGTATATAGTATATCACATAAATACCCTGATGTATCGCTGGCCGTTCTCACCTGTAACAGGTACGTAGTCTATACAGTCTATCACATAAATACCCTGATGTATCGCTGGCCGTTCTCACCTGTAACAGGTACGTAGTGTATATAGTATATCACATAAATACCCTGATGTATCGCTGGCTGTTCTCACCTGTAACAGGTACGTAGTGTATATAGTATATCACATAAATACCCTGATGTAACACTGGCCATTCTCACCTGTAACAGGTATGTAGTGTATATAGTATATCACATAAATACCCTGATGTATCGCTGGCCGTTCTCCCCTGTAACAGGTACGTAGTCTATATAGTATATCACATAAATACCCTGATGTATCGCTGGCCGTTCTCACCTGTAACAGGTACGTAGTGTTTTTAGTATATCACATTAAAACCAGGATGTGTCGCTGGCTGTGGTCTCGGTGATAATCATATAGAACATATGTGTGGTCTAGGTGAGTTTTACTATATAGAACATATGTGTGGTCTAGGTGAGTTTTACTATATAGAACATATGTGTGGTCTAGGTGAGTTTTACTATATGCAACATTTGTGTGGTCTAGGTAATAACCATATAGAACACATGTGTGGTCTAGGTGATAACCATATAGAACATATGTGTGGTCTAGGTGAGTTTTACTATATACAACATATGTGTGGTCTAGGTGAGTTTTACCATATAGAACACATGTGTGGTCTAGGTGATAACTATATAGAACATATGTGTGGTCTAGGTGAGTTTTACCATATACAACATATGTGTGGTCTAGGTGAGTTTTACCATATAGAACATATGTGTGGTCTAGGTGAGTTTTACCATATAGAACATATGTGTGGTCTAGGTGATAACTATATAGAACATATGTGTGGTCTAGGTGAGTTTTACTATATAGAACATATGTGTGGTCTAGGTGAGTTTTACTATATACAACATATGTGTGGTCTAGGTGAGTTTTACTATATAGAACATATGTGTGGTCTAGGTGAGTTTTACTATATAGAACATATGTGTGGTCTAGGTGAGTTTTACTATATACAACATTTGTGTGGTCTAGGTGATAACTATATAGAACATATGTGTGGTCTAGGTGAGTTTTACTATATAGAACATATGTGTGGTCTAGGTGATAACTATATAGAACACATGTGTGGTCTAGGTGAGTTTTACTATATAGAACATATGTGTGGTCTAGGTGATAACTATATAGAACATATGTGTGGTCTAGGTGAGTTTTACTATATACAACATATGTGTGGTCTAAGTGAGTTTTACTATATACAACATATGTGTGGTCTAGGTGAGTTTTACTATATAGAACACATGTGTGGTCTAGGTGATAACTATATAGAACATATGTGTGGTCTAGGTGGGTTTTACTATATAGAACATAAGTGTGGTCTAGGTGAGTTTTACCATATAGAACATATGTGTGGTCTAGGTGAGTTTTACCATATAGAACATATGTGTGGTCTAGGTGATAACTATATAGAACATATGTGTGGTCTAGGTGAGTTTTACCATATATAACATATGTGTGGTCTAGGTGATAACCATATAGAACATATGTGTGGTCTAGGTGAGTTTTACTATATAGAACATATGTGTGGTCTAAGTGAGTTTTACCATATACAACATATGTGTGGTCTAAGTGAGTTTTACCATATAGAACATATGTGTGGTCTAGGTGAGTTTTACCATATAGAACATATGTGTGGTCTAGGTGATAACTATATAGAACATATGTGTGGTCTAGGTGAGTTTTACCATATATAACATATGTGTGGTCTAGGTGATAACCATATAGAACATATGTGTGGTCTAGGTGAGTTTTACTATATAGAACATATGTGTGGTCTAGGTGATAACTATATAGAACATATGTGTGGTCTAGGTGAGTTTAACTATATAGAACATATGTGTGGTCTAGGTGAGTTTTACTATATAGAACATATGTGTGGTCTAGGTGAGTTTTACTATATAGAACATATGTGTGGTCTAGGTGAGTTTTACTATATACAACATTTGTGTGGTCTAGGTGATAACCATATAGAACATATGTGTGGTCTAGGTGAGTTTTACCATATATAACATATGTGTGGTCTAGGTGATAATCATATAGAACATATGTGTGGTCTAGGTGAGTTTTACCATGTAGAACATATGTGTGGTCTAGGTGAGTTTTACTATATAGAACATATATGTGGTCTAGGTGATAACCATATAGAACATATGTGTGGTCTAGGTGAGTTTTACTATATACAATATATGTGTGGTCTAGGTGAGTTTTACTATATAGAACATATGTGTGGTCTAGGTGAGTTTTACTATATAGAACATACGTGTGGTCTAGGTGAGTTTTACTATATAAAACATATGTGTGGTCTAGGTGAGTTTTACCATATACAACATATGTGTGGTCTAGGTGAGTTTAACTATATATAACATATGTGTGGTCTAGGTGAGTTTTACTATATAGAACATATGTGTGGTCTAGGTGAGTTTTACTATATAGAACATATGTGTGGTCTAGGTGAGTTTTACCATATACAACATATGTGTGGTCTAGGTGAGTTTTACTATATAGAACATATGTGTGGTCTAGGTGAGTTTTACTATATACAACATATGTGTGGTCTAGGTGAGTTTTACTCTATAGAACATATGTGTGGTCTAGGTGAGTTTTACTATATACAACATATGTGTGGTCTAGGTGAGTTTTACTATATAGAACCTATGTGTGGTCTAGGTGAGTTTTACTCTATAGAACATATGTGTGGTCTAGGTGAGTTTTACCATATACAACATATGTGTGGTCTAGGTGAGTTTTACTATATAGAACATATGTGTGGTCTAGGTGAGTTTTACCATATACAACATATTTGTGGTCTAGGTGAGTTTTACTATATAGAACATATGTGTGGTCTAGGTGAGTTTTACTATATACAACATATGTGTGGTCTAGGTGAGTTTTACTATATACAACACATGTATGGTCTAGGTGAGTTTTACCATATACAACATATGTGTGGTCTAGGTGAGTTTTACTATATACAACATTTGTGTGGTCTAGGTGATAACCATATAGAACACATGTGTGGTCTAGGTGATAACCATATAGAACACATGTGTGGTCTAGGTGATAACTATATAGAACATATGTGTGGTCTAGGTGGGTTTTACTATATAGAACATAAGTGTGGTCTAGGTGAGTTTTACCATATAGAACATATGTGTGGTCTAGGTGAGTTTTACCATATAGAACATATGTGTGGTCTAGGTGATAACTATATAGAACATATGTGTGGTCTAGGTGAGTTTTACCATATATAACATATGTGTGGTCTAGGTGATAACCATATAGAACATATGTGTGGTCTATGTGAGTTTTACTATATAGAACATATGTGTGGTCTAATTGAGTTTTACCATATACAACATATGTGTGGTCTAGGTGAGTTTTACCATATAGAACATATGTGTGGTCTAGGTGAGTTTTACCATATAGAACATATGTGTGGTCTAGGTGATAACTATATAGAACATATGTGTGGTCTAGGTGAGTTTTACCATATATTACATATGTGTGGTCTAGGTGATAACCATATAGAACATATGTGTGGTCTAGGTGAGTTTCACTATATAGAACATATGTGTGGTCTAGGTGAGTTTTACCATATAGAACATATGTGTGGTCTAGGTGAGTTTTACTATATACAACATTTGTGTGGTCTAGGTGATAACCATATAGAACATATGTGTGGTCTAGGTGATAATCATATATAACATATGTGTGGTCTAGGTGAGTTTTACCATGTAGAACATATGTGTGGTCTAGGTGAGTTTTACTATATAGAACATATATGTGGTCTAGGTGGATAACTATATAGAACATATGTGTGGTCTAGGTGATAACCATATAGAACATATATGTGGTCTAGGTGAGTTTTACTATATAGAACATATGTGTGGTCTAGGTGAGTTTTACTATATACAACATATGTGTGGTCTAGGTGAGTTTTACTATATAGAACATATGTGTGGTCTAGGTGAGTTTTACCATATACAACATATGTGTGGTCTAGGTGAGTTTTACTATATACAACATATGTGTGGTCTAGGTGAGTTTTACCATATACAACATATGTGTGGTCTAGGTGAGTTTTACCATATACAACATATGTGTGGTCTAGGTGAGTTTTACTATATACAACATATGTGTGGTCTAGGTGAGTTTTACCATATACAACATATGTGTGGTCTAGGTGAGTTTTACTATATAGAACATATGTGTGGTCTAGGTGATAACTATATAGAACATATGTGTGGTCTAGGTGGGTTTTACTATATACAACATATGTGTGGTCTAGGTGATAACTATATAGAACATATGTGTGGTCTAGGTGATAACTATATAGAACATATGTGTGGTCTAGGTGAGTTTTACTATATAGAACATATGTGTGGTCTAGGTGAGTTTTACTATATAGAACATATGTGTGGTCTAGGTGAGTTTTACTATATACAACATATTTGTGGTCTAGGTGAGTTTTACTATATAGAACACATGTGTGGTCTAGGTGATAACCATATAGAACACATGTGTGGTCTAGGTGATAAATATATAGAACATATGTGTGGTCTAGGTGGGTTTTACTATATACAACATATGTGTGGTCTAGGTGAGTTTTACCATATAGAACACATGTGTGGTCTAGGTGGGTTTTACTATATAGAACATATGTGTGGTCTAGGTGAGTTTAACTATATACAACATATGTGTGGTCTAGGTGAGTTTAACTATATAGAACATATGTGTGGTCTAGGTGAGTTTTACTATATAGAACATATGTGTGGTCTAGGTGAGTTTTACTATATAGAACCTATGTGTGGTCTAGGTGAGTTTTACTACATATAACATATGTGTGGTCTAAGTGAGTTTTACTATATACAACATATGTGTGGTCTAGGTGAGTTTTACTATATAGAACATATGTGTGGTCCAGGTTAGTTTTACTATATACAACATATGTGTGGTCTAGGTGAGTTTTACTATATAGAACATATGTGTGGTCTAGGTGAGTTTTACTATATAGAACATATGTGTGGTCTAGGTGAGTTTTACTATATAGAACATATGTATGGTCTAGGTGAGTTTAACTATATAGAACATGTGTGTGGTCTAGGTGAGTTTTACTCTATAGAACATATGTGTGGTCTAGGTGAGTTTTACTATATTGAACATATGTGTGGTCTAGGTGATAACTATATAGAACATATGTGTGGTCTAGGTGAGTTTAACTATATACAACATATGTGTGGTCTAGGTGAGTTTTACTATATAGAACATATGTGTGGTCTAGGTGAGTTTAACTATATACAACATATGTGTGGTCTAGGTGAGTTTTACTATATACAACATATGTGTGGTCTAGGTGAGTTTAACTATATAGAACATATGTGTGGTCTAGGTGAGTTTTACTATATACAACATATGTGTGGTCTAGGTGAGTTTAACTATATAGAACATATGTGTGGTCTAGGTGAGTTTTACTCTATAGAACATATGTGTGGTCTAGGTGAGTTTTACTATATAGAACATATGTGTGGTCTAGGTGAGTTTTACTATATACAACATTTGTGTGGTCTAGGTGATAACCATATAGAACACATGTGTGGTCTAAGTGATAACCATATAGAACATATGTGTGGTCTAGGTGAGTTTTACTATATACAACATATGTGTGGTCTAGGTGAGTTTTACCATATAGAACATATGTGTGGTCTAGGTGAGTTTTACTATATAGAACATATGTGTGGTCTAGGCGAGTTTTACTATATACAACATATGTGTGGTCTAGGTGAGTTTAACTATATAGAACATATGTGTGGTCTAGGTGAGTTTTACTATATAGAACATATGTGTGGTCTAGGTGAGTTTTACTATATAGAACATATGTGTGGTCTAGGCGAGTTTTACTATATACAACATATGTGTGGTCTAGGTGAGTTTTACTATATACAACATATGTGTGGTCTAGGTGATAACTATATAGAACATATGTGTGGTCTAGGTGAGTTTTACCATATAGAACATATGTGTGGTCTAGGTGATAACTATATAGAACATATGTGTGGTCTAGGTGAGTTTTACCATATAGAACATATGTGTGGTCTAGGTGATAACTATATAGAACATATGTGTGGTCTAGGTGAGTTTAACTATATAGAACATATGTGTGGTCTAGGTGAGTTTTACTATATACAACATATGTGTGGTCTAGGTGAGTTTTACTATATAAAACATATGTGTGGTCTAGTTGAGTTTTACTATATAGAACATATGTGTGGTCTAGGTGATAACTATATAGAACATATGTGTGGTCTAGGTGAGTTTTACTATATAGAACATGTGTGTGGTCTAGGTGAGTTTTACTATATAGAACATGTGTGTGGTCTAGGTGAGTTTTACTATATAGAACATATGTGTGGTGTAGGTGAGTTTTACTATATACAACATATGTGTGGTCTAGGTGAGTTTTACTATATAGAACATATGTGTGGTCTAGGTGAGTTTTACTATATACAACATATGTGTGGTCTAGGTGAGTTTTACTATATAGAACATATGTGTGGTCTAGGTGAGTTTAACTATATAGAACACATGTGTGGTCTAGGTGAGTTTTACTATATAGAACATATGTGTGGTCTAGGTGAGTTTTACTATATACAACATTTGTGTGGTCTAGGTGATAACCATATAGAACATATGTGTGGTCTAGGTGAGTTTTACCATATATAACATATGTGTGGTCTAGGTGATAATCATATAGAACATATGTGTGGTCTAGGTGAGTTTTACCATGTAGAACATATGTGTGGTCTAGGTGAGTTTTACTATATAGAACATATATGTGGTCTAGGTGATAACTATATAGAACATATGTGTGGTCTAGGTGATAACCATATAGAACATATGTGTGGTCTAGGTGAGTTTTACTATATACAACATATGTGTGGTCTAGGTGAGTTTTACTATATAGAACATATGTGTGGTCTAGGTGAGTTTTACTATATAGAACATATGTGTGGTCTAGGTGAGTTTTACTATATAAAACATATGTGTGGTCTAGGTGAGTTTTACCATATACAACATATGTGTGGTCTAGGTGAGTTTAACTATATATAACATATGTGTGGTCTAGGTGAGTTTTACTATATAGAACATATGTGTGGTCTAGGTGAGTTTTACTATATAGAACATATGTGTGGTCTAGGTGAGTTTTACCATATACAACATATGTGTGGTCTAGGTGAGTTTTACTATATAGAACATATGTGTGGTCTAGGTGAGTTTTACTATATACAACATATGTGTGGTCTAGGTGAGTTTTACTCTATAGAACATATGTGTGGTCTAGGTGAGTTTTACTATATACAACATATGTGTGGTCTAGGTGAGTTTTACTATATAGAACCTATGTGTGGTCTAGGTGAGTTTTACCATATACAACATATGTGTGGTCTAGGTGAGTTTTACTATATACAACATTTGTGTGGTCTAGGTGATAACCATATAGAACACATGTGTGGTCTAGGTGATAACCATATAGAACACATGTGTGGTCTAGGTGATAACTATATAGAACATATGTGTGGTCTAGGTGGGTTTTACTATATAGAACATAAGTGTGGTCTAGGTGAGTTTTACCATATAGAACATATGTGTGGTCTAGGTGAGTTTTACCATATAGAACATATGTGTGGTCTAGGTGATAACTATATAGAACATATGTGTGGTCTAGGTGAGTTTTACCATATATAACATATGTGTGGTCTAGGTGATAACCATATAGAACATATGTGTGGTCTAGGTGAGTTTTACTATATAGAACATATGTGTGGTCTAATTGAGTTTTACCATATACAACATATGTGTGGTCTAGGTGAGTTTTACCATATAGAACATATGTGTGGTCTAGGTGAGTTTTACCATATAGAACATATGTGTGGTCTAGGTGATAACTATATAGAACATATGTGTGGTCTAGGTGAGTTTTACCATATATTACATATGTGTGGTCTAGGTGATAACCATATAGAACATATGTGTGGTCTAGGTGAGTTTCACTATATAGAACATATGTGTGGTCTAGGTGAGTTTTACCATATAGAACATATGTGTGGTCTAGGTGAGTTTTACTATATACAACATTTGTGTGGTCTAGGTGATAACCATATAGAACATATGTGTGGTCTAGGTGATAATCATATAGAACATATGTGTGGTCTAGGTGAGTTTTACCATGTAGAACATATGTGTGGTCTAGGTGAGTTTTACTATATAGAACATATATGTGGTCTAGGTGGATAACTATATAGAACATATGTGTGGTCTAGGTGATAACCATATAGAACATATATGTGGTCTAGGTGAGTTTTACTATATAGAACATATGTGTGGTCTAGGTGAGTTTTACTATATACAACATATGTGTGGTCTAGGTGAGTTTTACTATATAGAACATATGTGTGGTCTAGGTGAGTTTTACCATATACAACATATGTGTGGTCTAGGTGAGTTTTACTATATACAACATATGTGTGGTCTAGGTGAGTTTTACCATATACAACATATGTGTGGTCTAGGTGAGTTTTACCATATACAACATATGTGTGGTCTAGGTGAGTTTTACTATATACAACATATGTGTGGTCTAGGTGAGTTTTACCATATACAACATATGTGTGGTCTAGGTGAGTTTTACTATATAGAACATATGTGTGGTCTAGGTGATAACTATATAGAACATATGTGTGGTCTAGGTGGGTTTTACTATATACAACATATGTGTGGTCTAGGTGATAACTATATAGAACATATGTGTGGTGTAGGTGAGTTTTACTATATAGAACATATGTGTGGTCTAGGTGAGTTTTACTATATAGAACATATGTGTGGTCTAGGTGAGTTTTACTATATACAACATATTTGTGGTCTAGGTGAGTTTTACTATATAGAACACATGTGTGGTCTAGGTGATAACCATATAGAACACATGTGTGGTCTAGGTGATAAATATATAGAACATATGTGTGGTCTAGGTGGGTTTTACTATATACAACATATGTGTGGTCTAGGTGAGTTTTACCATATAGAACACATGTGTGGTCTAGGTGGGTTTTACTATATAGAACATATGTGTGGTCTAGGTGAGTTTAACTATATACAACATATGTGTGGTCTAGGTGAGTTTAACTATATAGAACATATGTGTGGTCTAGGTGAGTTTTACTATATAGAACATATGTGTGGTCTAGGTGAGTTTTACTATATAGAACCTATGTGTGGTCTAGGTGAGTTTTACTACATATAACATATGTGTGGTCTAAGTGAGTTTTACTATATACAACATATGTGTGGTCTAGGTGAGTTTTACTATATAGAACATATGTGTGGTCCAGGTTAGTTTTACTATATACAACATATGTGTGGTCTAGGTGAGTTTTACTATATAGAACATATGTGTGGTCTAGGTGAGTTTTACTATATAGAACATATGTGTGGTCTAGGTGAGTTTTACTATATAGAACATATGTGTGGTCTAGGTGAGTTTAACTATATAGAACATGTGTGTGGTCTAGGTGAGTTTTACTCTATAGAACATATGTGTGGTCTAGGTGAGTTTTACTATATTGAACATATGTGTGGTCTAGGTGATAACTATATAGAACATATGTGTGGTCTAGGTGAGTTTAACTATATACAACATATGTGTGGTCTAGGTGAGTTTTACTATATAGAACATATGTGTGGTCTAGGTGAGTTTAACTATATACAACATATGTGTGGTCTAGGTGAGTTTTACTATATACAACATATGTGTGGTCTAGGTGAGTTTAACTATATAGAACATATGTGTGGTCTAGGTGAGTTTTACTATATACAACATATGTGTGGTCTAGGTGAGTTTAACTATATAGAACATATGTGTGGTCTAGGTGAGTTTTACTCTATAGAACATATGTGTGGTCTAGGTGAGTTTTACTATATAGAACATATGTGTGGTCTAGGTGAGTTTTACTATATACAACATTTGTGTGGTCTAGGTGATAACCATATAGAACACATGTGTGGTCTAAGTGATAACCATATAGAACATATGTGTGGTCTAGGTGAGTTTTACTATATACAACATATGTGTGGTCTAGGTGAGTTTTACCATATAGAACATATGTGTGGTCTAGGTGAGTTTTACTATATAGAACATATGTGTGGTCTAGGCGAGTTTTACTATATAGAACATATGTGTGGTCTAGGTGAGTTTAACTATATAGAACATATGTGTGGTCTAGGTGAGTTTTACTATATAGAACATATGTGTGGTCTAGGTGAGTTTTACTATATAGAACATATGTGTGGTCTAGGCGAGTTTTACTATATACAACATATGTGTGGTCTAGGTGAGTTTTACTATATACAACATATGTGTGGTCTAGGTGATAACTATATAGAACATATGTGTGGTCTAGGTGAGTTTTACCATATAGAACATATGTGTGGTCTATGTGATAACTATATAGAACATATGTGTGGTCTAGGTGAGTTTTACCATATAGAACATATGTGTGGTCTAGGTGATAACTATATAGAACATATGTGTGGTCTAGGTGAGTTTAACTATATAGAATATATGTGTGGTCTAGGTGAGTTTTACTATATACAACATATGTGTGGTCTAGGTGAGTTTTACTATATAAAACATATGTGTGGTCTAGTTGAGTTTTACTATATAGAACATATGTGTGGTCTAGGTGATAACTATATAGAACATATGTGTGGTCTAGGTGAGTTTTACTATATAGAACATGTGTGTGGTCTAGGTGAGTTTTACTATATAGAACATGTGTGTGGTCTAGGTGAGTTTTACTATATAGAACATATGTGTGGTGTAGGTGAGTTTTACTATATACAACATATGTGTGGTCTAGGTGAGTTTTACTATATAGAACATATGTGTGGTCTAGGTGAGTTTTACTATATACAACATATGTGTGGTCTAGGTGAGTTTTACTATATACAACATATGTGTGGTCTAGGTGAGTTTTACTATATACAACATATGTGTGGTCTAGGTGAGTTTTACTATATACAACATTTGTATGGTCTAGGTGATAACCATATAGAACACATGTGTGGTCTAGGTGATAACTATATAGAACATATGTGTGGTCTAGGTGGGTTTTACTATATACAACATATGTGTGGTCTAGGTGAGTTTTACCATATAGAACATATGTGTGGTCTAGGTGAGTTTTACTATATAGAACATATGTGTGGTCTAGGTGGGTTTTACTATATACAACATATGTGTGGTCTAGGTGAGTTTTACTATATACAACATATGTGTGGTCTAGGTGAGTTTTACTATATAGAACACATGTGTGGTCTAGGTGAGTTTTACTATATAGAACACATGTGTGGTCTAGGTGATAACTATATAGAACACATGTATGGTCTAGGTGATAACTATATAGAACATATGTGTGGTCTAGGTGGGTTTTACTATATACAACATATGTGTGGTCTAGGTGAGTTTTACCATATAGAACATATGTGTGGTCTAGGTGAGTTTTACTATATACAACATATGTGTGGTCTAGGTGAGTTTAACTATATAGAACATATGTGTGGTCTAGGTGAGTTTTACTATATAGAACATATGTGTGGTCTAGGTGAGTTTTACTATATAGAACCTATGTGTGGTCTAGGTGAGTTTTACTATATATAACATATGTGTGGTCTAGGTGATAACTATATACAACATATGTGTGGTCTAAGTGAGTTTTACTATATACAACATATGTGTGGTCTAGGTGAGTTTTACTATATAGAACATATGTGTGGTCTAGGTGAGTTTTACCATATAGAACATATGTGTGGTCTAGGTGAGTTTTACTATATACAACATATGTGTGGTCTAAGTGAGTTTTACCATATAGAACATATGTGTGGTCTAGGTGAGTTTTACTATATAGAACATATGTGTGGTCTAGGTGAGTTTTACTATATACAACATATTTGTGGTCTAGGTGAGTTTTACTATATAGAACACATGTGTGGTCTAGGTGATAACCATATAGAACACATGTGTGGTCTAGGTGATAAATATATAGAACATATGTGTGGTCTAGGTGGGTTTTACTATATACAACATATGTGTGGTCTAGGTGAGTTTTACCATATAGAACACATGTGTGGTCTAGGTGGGTTTTACTATATAGAACATATGTGTGGTCTAGGTGAGTTTAACTATATACAACATATGTGTGGTCTAGGTGAGTTTAACTATATAGAACATATGTGTGGTCTAGGTGAGTTTTACTATATAGAACATATGTGTGGTCTAGGTGAGTTTTACTATATAGAACCTATGTGTGGTCTAGGTGAGTTTTACTATATATAACATATGTGTGGTCTAGGTGATAACTATATACAACATATGTGTGGTCTAAGTGAGTTTTACTATATACAACATATGTGTGGTCTAGGTGAGTTTTACTATATAGAACATATGTGTGGTCTAGGTGAGTTTTACTATATAGAACACATGTGTGGTCTAGGTGAGTTTTACTACATATAACATATGTGTGGTCTAGGTGAGTTTTACTATATACAACATATGTGTGGTCTAGGTGAGTTTTACTATATAGAACATATGTGTGGTCTAGGTGAGTTTTACTATATACAACATATGTGTGGTCTAGGTGAGTTTTACTACATATAACATATGTGTGGTCTAGGTGAGTTTTACTACATAGAACATATGTGTGGTCTAAGTGAGTTTTACTATATAGAACCTATGTGTGGTCTAGGTGAGTTTTACTCTATAGAACATATGTGTGGTCTAGGTGAGTTTTACTATATAGAACATGTGTGTGGTCTAGGTGAGTTTTACTCTATAGAACATATGTGTGGTCTAGGTGAGTTTTACTATATAGAACATATGTGTGGTCTAGGTGATAACTATATACAACATATGTGTGGTCTAGGTGAGTTTAACTATATACAACATATGTGTGGTCTAGGTGAGTTTTACTATATAGAACATATGTGTGGTCTAGGTGAGTTTAACTATATAGAACATATGTGTGGTCTAGGTGAGTTTTACTATATACAACATATGTGTGGTCTAGGTGAGTTTAACTATATAGAACATATGTGTGGTCTAGGTGAGTTTTACTCTATAGAACATATGTGTGGTCTAGGTGAGTTTTACTATATAGAACATATGTGTGGTCTAGGTGATAACCATATAGAACATATGTGTGGTCTAGGTGAGTTTTACTCTATAGAACATATGTGTGGTCTAGGTGAGTTTTACTATATACAACATATGTGTGGTCTAGGTGAGTTTTACTATATACAACATATGTGTGGTCTAGGTGAGTTTAACTATATAGAACATATGTGTGGTCTAGGTGGGTTTTACTATATACAACATATGTGTGGTCTAGGTGAGTTTTACCATATAGAACATATGTGTGGTCTAGGTGAGTTTTACTATATAGAACATATGTGTGGTCTAGGTGAGTTTTACTATATAGAACATATGTGTGGTCTAGGTGAGTTTTACCATATAGGACATATGTGTGGTCTAGGTGAGTTTTACTATAAAGAACATGTGTGTGATCTAGGTGATAACCATATAGAACATATGTGTGGTCTAGGTGAGTTTTACTATATAGAACATATGTGTGGTCTAGGTGAGTTTTACCATATAGAACATATGTGTGGTCTAGGTGTGGTCTAGGTGAGTTTTACCATAGCCTATACATGACTGTCAGCAGGATGTTTGAACCTCTGTCTAACTCTTTTATCTTCCAGAGTGAAAGAAGCTGTGCAGCAGCAAAATGAGGAAGGTATGTATTCCTGTAATTATCCCCGCCCAACTAAGTTGGCAGGAAATATACAAATGGGTCCGTCTGTCCGTCCATCCTTCCGTCCGTCCGTCCGTCCTTCCATCCAGATTCACTTATCGCACGATATCTTTTGTAGGAATTATCAGATCCTTGTTAGGTATCTGTAACAATATGTGTTTTAACGATATTTCCCTGGGTGGGGGATATTGACGACTTTGTCCTTGTTAGGTATCTGTAACAATATGTGTTTTAACGATATTTCCCTGGGTGGGGGATATTGACGACTTTGTCCTTGTTAGGTATCTGTAACAATATGTGTTTTAACGATATTTCCCTGGGTGGGGGATATTGACGACTTTGTCCTTGTTAGGTATCTGTAACAATATGTGTTTTAACGATATTTCCCTGGGTGGGGGATATTGACGACTTTGTCCTTGTTAGGTATCTGTAACAATATGTGTTTTAACGATATTTCCCTGGGTGGGGGATATTGACGACTTTGTCCTTGTTAGGTATCTGTAACAATATGTGTTTTAACGATATTTCCCTGGGTGGGGGATATTGACGACTTTGTCCTTGTTAGGTATCTGTAACAATATGTGTTTTAACGATATTTCCCTGGGTGGGGGATATTGACGACTTTGTCCTTGTTAGGTATCTGTAACAATATGTGTTTTAACGATATTTCCCTGGGTGGGGGATATTGACGACTTTGTCTTTGTTAGGTATCTGTAACAATATGTGTTTTAACGATATTTCCCTGGGTGGGGGATATTGACGACTTTGTCCTTGTTAGGTATCTGTAACAATATGTGTTTTAACTATATTTCCCTGGGTGGGGGATATTGACGACTTTGTCCTTGTTAGGTATCTGTTACAATATGTGTTTTAACGATATTTCTCTGGGTGGGGGATATTGACGACTATGTCCTTGTTAGGTATCTGTAACAATATGTGTTTTAACGATATTTCCCTGGGTGGGGGATATTGACGACTTTGTCCTTGTTAGGTATCTGTAACAATATGTGTTTTAACGATATTTCCCTGGGTGGGGGATATTGACGACTTTGTCCTTGTTAGGTATCTGTAACAATATGTGTTTTAACGATATTTCCCTGGGTGGGGGATATTGACGACTTTGTCCTTGTTAGGTATCTGTAACAATTTGTGTTTTAACGATATTTCCCTGGGTGGGGGATATTGACGACTTTGTCCTTGTTAGGTATCTGTAACAATATGTGTTTTAACGATATTTCCCTGGGTGGGGGATATTGACGACTATGTCCTTGTTAGGTATCTGTAACAATTTGTGTTTTAACGATATTTCCCTGGGTGGGGGATGTTGACGACTTTGTCCTTGTTAGGTATCTGTAACAATTTGTGTTTTAACGATATTTCCCTGGGTGGGGGATGTTGACGACTATGTCCTTGTTAGGTATCTGTAACAATATGTGTTTTAACGATATTTCCCTGGGTGGGGGATGTTGACGACTATGTCCTTGTTAGGTATCTGTAACAATTTGTGTTTCGTTTTATTATGCATTTCATACATTCAAAATCTGTATCGGTATTTTGCAATATATAACAACTATGTCCTGCTTCTGATCATATCAACACACTTCTGCCCTAGTTGTACATATCATTACATGTGTTCTTCACTCATGTCTAGTGTTCTCTCTCTCTCCGATCATCATCCGAGGAGATTCAGCACTCTTTAACAGTATCTATCTAAAATTCTAAATGAAGTTAACAAAGAGTTTGGAGGAATGTAGGTACATATCAGATAAAGAATTTTGTTCTACCTTACAAATAAATACACATTGAATGATTTAATGTTATGTATACTACTTTGGCTGAATGTTGTATGTGTGGTCACATAACATTGATTGTGTAAAGGCAGGTGACATTGAATGGTCACATGACATTGAGTTATTGTCACATGACTTTGAGTATAGTCATGTGATATAAATGATGGGTATGGTCACAACACATTGAACGTATGGTCATATGACATTAAGTAAAAATAGTAAAAAAAGACATTGAATGTATCGGCCCATAACAATGGGTTTATTATCACATGGCATTGTTTTATTCCATAAATTTTTATTGACATTATGACATTGAGTGTAGTCACTTGACATTGATTTATGTAGTGCATGGCTTTACAATGTTAAATCGGAGTGTGTGTATATGTTTTTAGCGGAGGAAGCTGTGGGAGAGATGCCACCTGGAGATGCTGTGGCTAAGAACTTACTCTGTGGAATGCAGGCCAAAATCTCAAACAGGCTTCTACGGTAGGACGTTCATAAACTCATAATCTCAGAATTAATTATAATTATTCAATGATTTACAAGGCAAATTTGAAAATTGTCATTGTTCATAAATGTAAACGAAAATGAAAGTCAAACTAAATGTTGTTTTGTCTTTCAAATAAATAATACAATGTACTTTGATTTTTAAAAATAAACTGTATAACCTTTCTCTTTCTCCAAACAAACTCTTGTAAGAATTCACTGTCAATAAGACTGTTAACATACATGTTTTGGAACACTCAAATTTTAGCTCATTTATGAATCCAAACAGATAAGGGCAGTGATGTGTTGGGGCACTCACAACACTAACTGTAGAAAGCAGTATACACAAGCTTAGCGCAATCATATATAAAGGGAAGGCTTCCGAGTTAAAATTGCTAAGATAAATTATCGCTAAAATACATTATACGGGAAGAGGGAGATCCAACGTCCGTGTAGATGGTGCAGTAGAGTTCTGTGTAGCCCAGTAGACGGATTCCACAAGGAATACAAGAGTCCAGCCGTAGTAGTAGAGTTATCAATAGGTAAAGATGACCATGACAACGTCTTGCTGGGTTAATCGGCTTTAATAAAATATGTTGACTAGTTTCGACACATTAGATGTGTCGTCTTCAGAATATCTAATGTGTCGAAACTAGTCAACATATTTTATTAAAGCTGATTAACCCAGCAAGACGTTGTCATGGTCATCTTTACCTATTGACAAAATACATTATGTTTATATACAAGATTTAATCTTCGATCTTTGTTGTGTGATATACAATATTTAATCGTAGATCTTTGTTGTGTGGTTTTACCTTGATTTCTCTGTTGGGTAGTTGCCAGGTACTGGCCATAAGTGATTTATTTTTCTCTGTGATTTCTCTGGCAATCTTCCATCACAGAAACCTTTCACATTCTTCAATGACCCTAATTATTAATGGGAATAAGACCCAAACAATTGCGGCAAAAAATGTCATTAAACGTAAAACAAAATGATTGCACCGACATGTTTTTATGGTCAGGTGGTGCAGTGGAAAGCGCACTTGCCTTTCACCAAGGCGGCCGGGGTACGATTCCCCGACCGGACGTGAAAAGGTATGGGGTCACCTGCCCGACCACGTGGGTTTTCTCCGGGTACTCCGGTTTCCTCCCACAATAAGACCCCTCGCACGCTAACATCCGGGCCAACAAGAGTGATTTATATAAGTTGGATAACTTGTTTCATAATTGTTGTAAAATAAATAAAATTAATATTTTATATGTTTTTATTTTTTGTACAGACTGGCTGGCTGGTTCCTGCTGAAGTTCCTCTCCTACTTCCTGCACGGTGTCCAAATACACAAGGGGCAGTTGGAGATTGTAGAGAAGGCTGTCGCGGTAAATACAAACCCTTTTTTTTTCATTGGCTGGCTTCATGTTTATTTTTCCACAAGGGTTAGGTCAAGGACATTTACTGTAAAAGTGGAATTGTTTGCGGTGTGAAAATCTTCGCTTATTTCGCTGGCATTAAATCTCCATGAATATATCCAAACGTGAAAATATTTCATACCACTCAAACTCTACAGTGTATACTAGTATGATAGGTACATACCATGGCTGACAGCGCGATAGTTTCTGCGTTAGGGAAGGATAACTTGCCTGTCTGCATATTGATTTCTAAATGAAATTTCAGGGGTGAATACTTTAAAATACGGTGGTTTCTCTGTTTTGTAGAGAGGAAATCCTGTGATAAAAATACAGTAGTTTTCCTGTTTTGTAGAGAGGAAATCCTGTGATAAAAATACAGTAGTTTTCCTGTTTTGTAGAGAGGAAATCCTGTGATAAAAATACAGTAGTTTACCTGTTTTGTAGAAAGGAAATCCTGTGATTAAAATATAGTAGTTTAGTAGTTTGCCTGTTTTGTAGAGAGAATATCCTGTGATGAAAACACAGTAGTTTACCTGTTTTGTAGAAAGGAAATCCTGTGATTAAAATATAGTAGTTTATTAGTTTACCTGTTTTGTAGAGAGAATATCCTGTGATGAAAATACAGTAGTTTAGTAGTTTTGTAGAGAGGAAATCCTGTGATGAAAATACAGTAGTTTACCTGTTTTGTAGAGTGGAAATCCGGTGATAAAAATACAGTAGTTTGCCTGTTTTGTAGAGAGAATATCCTGTGATGAAAATACAGTAGTTTACCTGTTTTGTAGAGAGGAAATCCTGTGATGAAAATACAGTAGTTTACCTGTTTTGTAGAGAGAATATCCTGTGATAAAAATACATTAGTTTACCTGTTTTGTAGAGAGGAAATCCGGTGATCTACATTCCCCTACACAGAAGTCACCTTGACTACATACTGGTGACCTTCATATTGTGGAACTACAGCATCAAGGCCCCCTACATCGCCGCGGGCGACAACCTTCGGATGCCCATCTTCAGGTGTGTTAAGGTGTTCACCTCTTAATTTTAACCCCATCACCCCTATGTTACTTAAGAAGACTCAACCTTGCTTAGATCTGGACTGGTCCATTATGGTCTACAGTGGTAACAGGGTTTTGCTGATCATGAGATACAGTTCTCCTTTATCAACGTTTCACAAGGCTGCGAGATACTATTTCTATACAATAGACCCCCACTTACCATGGCCCGTATTCATGGAAGCGTTCTCATGCTAAACCATGGAATTTGTGCTCAACATTGATTTCTTGTTCTGGCTATTTAAAAACTTTATCAAAATTTTATCAAAGTTTTTGGGGAAAATAAAGATCCAGGAACCAAAATACTAATTTCAACATTAACAATTTACTTCTTGATCGTTGACATGATTAAGGTGAGTTTCAAGAAAGCTGGCGTGAGCACAGAAACCATGCTTGAGCATGAGAACGGTTTCATAAATTCGGGCCCTGAACTTGTGGGGACCTGATCAATAGCTTGAGGAATACATGGTATTTGAGTAATCTAAGGTTTGTTGAATATGTTCAAACTTGGTTGGGACCAAACAAACTGTTTGACCAATGAGGAGTATTCGATTAAATCAGGTTCGAGTAAGTAGGGTTTTACTGTATTTCACTAGTATAGGAGAAACTTCAGTATTTCACTTGTACAAAGGTTATTTCTAAGTTTTCTGTGTATGCAAAATTATTTCTAGATTTTACTTGTGTGAGAGAAATTTGAGTATTTCATGTAAGAAGCTTTTTCTAGTTTTTAGGTGTATGAGAGAAATTTGAGTATTTCATGTAAGAAGCTATTTCTAGTTTTTAAAGGCCCAATATACGTAACTTCAGGGAAATTTTCATGATTCTGAAAAATTCTGAAAAAAATTCCAGTTAATAACCATGCAAAAATAAGCCTAAAACGAAGTAAACCTGAGCAGTAACTAACAAGAAACTCTTGACAAAAAATCCAAAGAATTGAAAATAATTCAGGTGGGGCCCACTTCAACAACAAACCGAAGGTAGAAGACGGATCGAAATGGACGCGTGTTTACAAATAGCGTGTTTCAAATGCTGCTGTACCGGTAACCGCGAAAGAATTCATCTTGAATATTGCTGATATCAGTTAATCTTAACTAAATCTATAAATATACTAAGTTATTAGGCTAGATTTTCGCTTCAAGTTTTGCCGAAAGTTACGTATATTGGGCCTTTAAGTGTATGAGAGAAATTTCAGTATTTCATATAAGAAGCTATTTCTAGTTTTTAGTTGTATGAGAGAAATTTCAGTATTTCTTGTAATAAGCTATTTCTAGTTTTACATGTAAGAGAGACCATTTCTCCTTTAGCAGTTTTAATTTTACATTGACAAGAAACTGACTAAATTTTCTAGCTCCCTAATCACTGGACTGGGAGGATTTTTCATCAGACGTAAGCTGGACAAGAAGATCGGTAGAAAGGATACTGTGTATCGGGCAGTGTTACATTCTGTAAGTGTGGCGGGATGATAAAATTCAAATCTTCAATTTATCCCATAATTTAAAGTGGATGCAGCATAAATCCATTCAATATCAGATGTAGATGTTTACCGCCTTTGTCTGAATTGATGATTGCTTTTAAAATGTGGAACCGAAAAAGTTTTTATATCTTGTAACTTTTTATTTGTAAAAATACAACTTTTATCTACGCCTGTGTTTTGTTACTTGGTGTATTTGTAAAAAATGACTCTGTGTTTGGACGACTCATGCAATCAATTCATAAATCATTATTTGATATTAGTCCTCAATCTATATGAATACCGAACAAATCTATAGATCCTGATGGTCTCTTGTAGAAAATATAGCTATACAGTGCACTCCTCTTTATATCATGTTGCATTTGTCAGACAAAAACATGATATTAACAGGAATATGACATTAACAGAAACATGTTTTTAGCTCACCTGGCCCGAAGGGCCAAGTGAGCTTATGTGATGGTGCAGCGTCCGTCGTCCGTCCGTCCGTCGTCCGTCGTCCGTCCGTCCGTCCGTCCTGCGTCCGTCAACTTTTTCCTTTAAACGACTTCTTCTAAAATACTGAAAGGCCCAGTGACATGAAATTTGGCTGGTAGATTTCTTGGAAGGAGCTGAACAAAGTTTGCGAAAAAAAATCACTTTGACCTAATTTCAAGGTCACAGGGGTCAAAAATGTCGAAACATTCAAACAACTTCTTCTAAAATACCGTCAGGCATAGAGACTTCATATTTGACCAGTAGCTTCCTTAGATGAAGCCAAATAAAGTTTGCGAAAAGAAATGACCTTGACCAATATTCAAGGTCACCGTGAGGTTAAATCTATTTTAACCTTTAAAAGACTTCTTCTGAAATACCAAAAGCCCTAGAAACATGATATTTGGCTGAAAGGTTCCTTGGATGAAGCCGGACAAAGTTTGCGAAAAGAAATTACCTTGACCTATATTCAAGGTCACAGGAGTCAAATCTGTTAAAACCTTTAAACGACTTCTTCTGAAATACCAAAAGCCCTAGAAGCATGATATTTGGCTGAAAGGTTCCTTGGATGAAGCCGGACAAAGTTTGCGAAAAGAAATGACCTTGACCTATATTCAAGGTCACAGGGGTCAAATCTGTTAAAACCTTTAAACGACTTCTTCTGAAATACCAAAAGCCCTAGAAGCATGATATTTGGCTGAAAGGTTCCTTGGATGAAGCCGGACAAAGTTTGCGAAAAGAAATGACCTTGACCTATATTCAAGGTCACAGGGATCAAATCTGTTAAAACCTTTAAACGACTTCTTCTGAAATACCAAAAGCCCTAGAAGCATGATATTTGGCTGAAAGGTTCCTTGGATGAAGCCCGACAAAGTTTGCGAAAAGAAATGACCTTGACCTATATTCAAGGTCACAGGGGTCAAATCTGTTAAAACCTTTAAACGACTTCTTCTGAAATACCAAAAGCCCTAGAAGCATGATATTTGGCTGAAAGGTTCCTTGGATGAAGCCGGACAAAGTTTGCGAAAAGAAATGACCTTGACCTATATTCAAGGTCACAGGGGTCAAATCTGTTAAAACCTT
The DNA here is from genome assembly GCA_947623455.1 of Mimachlamys varia. Classification (NCBI taxonomy): domain Eukaryota; kingdom Metazoa; phylum Mollusca; class Bivalvia; order Pectinida; family Pectinidae; genus Mimachlamys; species Mimachlamys varia. The sequence continues at coordinate 5,253,006 of OX392536.1, forward strand.
TAAACGACTTCTTCTGAAATACCAAAAGCCCTAGAAGCATGATATTTGGCTGAAAGGTTCCTTGGATGAAGCCCGACAAAGTTTGCGAAAAGAAATGACCTTGACTTATATTCAAGGTCACAGGAGTCAAATCTGTTAAAACCTTTAAACGACTTCTTCTGAAATACCAAAAGCCCTAGAAGCATGATATTTGGCTGAAAGGTTCCTTGGATGAAGCCGGACAAAGTTTGCGAAAAGAAATGACCTTGACCTATATTCAAGGTCACAGGAGTCAAATCTGTCAAAACCTTTAAACGACTTCTTCTGAAATACCAAAAGCCCTAGAAGCATGATATTTGGCTGAAAGGTTCCTTGGATGAAGCCGGACAAAGTTTGCGAAAAGAAATGACCTTGACCTATATTCAAGGTCACAGGGGTCAAATCTGTTAAAACCTTTAAACGACTTCTTCTGAAATACCAAAAGCCCTAGAAGCATGATATTTGGCTGAAAGGTTCCTTGGATGAAGCCCGACAAAGTTTGCGAAAAGAAATGACCTTGACTTATATTCAAGGTCACAGGAGTCAAATCTGTTAAAACCTTTAAACGACTTCTTCTGAAATACCAAAAGCCCTAGAAGCATGATATTTGGCTGAAAGGTTCCTTGGATGGGGCCGGACAAAGTTTGCGAAAAGAAATGACCTTGACCTATGTTCAAGGTCACAGGAGTCAAATCTGTTAAAACCTTTAAACGACTTCTTCTGAAATACCAAAAGCCCTAGAAGCATGATATTTGGCTGAAAGGTTCCTTGGATGAAGCCGGACAAAGTTTGCGAAAAGAAATGACCTTGACCTTTATTCAAGGTCACAGGGGTCAAATCTGTTAAAACCTTTAAACAACTTCCACTGAAATACCAAAAGCCCTAGAAGCATGATATTTGGCTGAAAGGTTCCTTGGATGAAGCCGGACAAAGTTTGCGAAAAGAAATGACCCTGACCTATATTCAAGGTCACAGGAGTCAAATCTGTGGAAACCTTTAAACGACTTGTTCTGAAATACCAAAATCCTAGAAGCATGATATTTGGCTGAAAGTTTCCTTGGATGAAGCCCGACAAAGTTTGTGAAAAGAAATGACCTTGACCTATATTCAATGTCACAGGGGTCAAATCTTTTAAAACCTTTAAACGACTTCTTCTGAAATACCAAAAGCCCTAGAAGCATGATATTTGGCTGAAAGGTTCCTTGGATGAAGCCTGACAAAGTTTGCAAAAAGAAATGACCTTGACCTATATTCAAGGTCACAGGGGTCAAATCTGTTAAAACATTCAAACAACTTCTTCTGAAATACCAAAAGCCCTAGAGGCATGACATTTGGCTGAAAGGTTTCTTGGATGAAGCCTGACAAAGTTTGCAAAAAGAAATGACCTTGATCTTGATTTGCCTAGAGACATGATATTTGGCTGGTGGTCCTGGGATGAAGCCAAACAAAATTTGAAAATGAAAATGATGTTGTCTTATAAGGTCACAGGGGTAAAATATGTTTAAATCTTAAGATGTTCTTCTAAATGTCTTACATTAAAAGATTTTAGGGGACTTTAGGGTTACACTATAATATAAGTCAGAGATTGATACCAGGTGAGCGATGCAGGCCCATTGGGCCTCTTGTTTCAAAACATCCTATTTTGGGGATGTCGAGTTGGCCCAGTGGTAACGGCCGCAGGTATTTCTGGCTAGGTGATTTGTTGCCGGAGATCATGAGTTTGAGGCCCGGATAGGGCACGAGTCAAAAAATTGTCTTCCTTCGTCATTTGTGTTTCCGTGTTTCTTATAATATATTAAACACAATGTATCATATACACTTAATGTTGTTGATCTGAAGGTTAAAATGTGAATTTCCTGTCGTTATTGTACCATGCTTAATATATGAAGATGTATCAATATATAGATAACATTATTTCAATCATTTTTGGGGTTATTTCACCTCAAAATACATGATATTAACTAAATAAAATTACATAGATTATATAGAGAGAAAAATGGTGCTTGGGAAAAACATGATATAAAGAGGAATGTGATATTAACAGGAGTGATATTAGGTGGAGTCCACCGATTTATATACAAATATGTAGAGTATCTAGGACACAACATAGCTTTTGATAATCTATTGGATTTCCTGTCTTACAGTACATGCAAGAGTTGTTGAAAAGGGGAGAGGCTCTGGAATTTTTCATTGAGGGCGGACGTTCACGTACAGGCAAGGCGTGTCAGCCTAAAGGCGGACTAGTTTCTGTGGTTGTGGACGCACAACTCAATGGTTCGTATTTGAAACATTGTTTTGTAACATCAAATTTGAATGGTCAGTTGATCCTATCACAAATAAGAAATAAAATTGACGAAGGTTAAGTAACAACAGTTACATAATATAAAGAATGTTCTTGCTATTTCAGACATAATGGAGGATGCTTATATTGTACCGATAAGTATAAACTACGAGAAGATTCTAGACGGAAACTTTAATCATGAACAAATGGTAAGTGATGACTTTCATATTTTCGCTTCATTTTGAGATATTTGTATGAAAATCAGTTTGAGACTTGTCAAGGCCACTTGGGCTAAAAGATTGTTAAAACCGATATACCTTTTGAAGTCAGATTTGAACTGTAGAAAATCTTAAGTCCAGTTTAGACATATTGGGTAAATAAGTTTTTATATGATATGTATTTGATAAACTCTCAAAGACACCACAAACAACATGCAAATGTTCAAGACATCTTTCCATCATGTAATGTTTGATCATGATTTCTGTTTCAGGGTCTGCCCAAAGTAAAGGAGACATTTATCGGTACCATGAAGGCGATATGGCGGGTCTTCTGTAGTGATTTCGGAAGTGTGAGGGTTGAATTCTGTCAGCCTTTCTCCCTCAAAGTAAGACCGTCAAACCTACTGAGTTTTCACTCGGATATATTAAAGGCCCAATATACGTAACTTCAGGGAAATTTTCATGACTCTGAATAATTCTGAAAAAAAATCCAGTTGATAACCATGCAAAAATAAGCCTAAAACGAAGTAAACATGAGCGGTAACTAACAAAAAACTCTTGACAAAAAATCCAAAGAATTGAAAATAATTCAGGTGGGGCCTACTTCAACAACGAACCAAAGGTAGAAGACGGTTCGAAATGGACGCGTGTTTACAAATAGCATGTTTCAACTGCTGCTGTACCAGTAACCGCGAACGAATTCATCTTGAATATTGCTGATATCAATTAATCTTAACTAAATCTATAAATATATGAAGTTATTAGGCTTGTTTTTCTTTTCAACTTTTGCCGAAAGTTACGTATATTGGGCCTTTAAAATACTGCTTAATTTAAAGTAAAATTAAATCCCCCTCTGAATGCCATCTTCATGCCAATTTCTTTGTAATTATATATCGCTTTATTTAAAATCCAATTATATTTGAAAGGTTAATCCCTCTATCCTCGGCAAGATTAATTCATTGTTTTCATATCACTTAATTTGAAATCCATCACGACTGACTGTCAAATGTATCGTCACACATTGGTTGGACCGATGTTTTTTCAGATTAATAGCGAGATTCAAATATGATGCAATAGAAATAAATTATAAGTACAGTGCATTCTTATTAATATCATGTTGCATTGTCAGACAAAAACATGACATTAACAGGAATGTGACATTAAGAGAAATATGTTTTTCCACTTAACTTATTACATTTCCAATCACCATATTTAAAAGTAAGCTATTCAATGTACATATGAAGATGTATCAATCTATAGATAACCTTACATGATATAATAGAAATGTGATATTAACAGGGGTGATATTAAGTGGAATCAACTGTATTCATCAATCAACTGCGCTTATTATTTGAACATATATTTTGGTTAGCGTACAATTATATTTAGAAGAGAATGGCAGGTTTTTTAAAATGGCTTCCTCTGGAAAGTATAGACAAATTATGAAAGACAAAAATAATAATAAATCATTTAAAAGCTTATCAGAAGAAGCTAAAAGTGAGATAGCTAGAGACTTGGTTATCAATCTGAATACATTGACAGAAATTTTATAGAAACAATGTAATTTTGGAAGCAAGTAAAGGGTTCAGCCTAAGTCCTGCTGTGGCATTGCTTACAAATCAGTATGCAGGGAGAGTGCTGCAGCGAATTAAGAAACTTAAAGTAGCTGGATAGAACAAAATGCACAACTTTCGATAACTGTTATGTCAGTAAAATATTGATGGAATTAATTTAAAAGGCAGTATCCTGATTAGGATTGCATAATTTTTCGTTGGAGTTAAAACAGATGCTTTTATATCTTGTGTTTATAGTTCTTTGTTTTTCTTGGGTCTGTTTTAGGAGTATCTGTTGAAGATCCAGCCCGCGCAGGTGTCCCCTCCCAACAGTGGTAGTGACTTATCGGGCCAGGAAAGTCCCCCCGAGTCTCCCCCTCCCATTCACAAGGCGGGCAGTGTCAGCTCGCTGTTCGGTACTGACATCATGGTCGAGGATCAACGGCACGCCATCAAACAGTTGTCGGAACACATTGTACACAGTAAGTTCTCATACATAATTCGGTATGTAGTTGACATTTGGGATCTAAGAGCTTAAGACCACTTTTGTTGGTGTGATTGTATGGGTTTGTCCTGTTGTGAACTCGGGTGATTTTGGAGTAAATGATAAAATGAAGTAGTCCAACATAAATTTTAATCGGGCTGGAGAAATCTTTATTAAATTCTACTGAAAAATTTATCAGATAATAAGATCCTGATTATCATTGATCATAGACTTGTAAAGAGTGATATACTGTATAGCGGTTATATTTCACGGGGTCTTTATTTTCGCTGTATTCGCTATATTCGCATTTCCATTAAAATCTGCGAGTTCTAAACACCAGGGAAGAAAAAAGCACATCGCTGATGTTATGGAGAAGTGTCATACTAGTACTTACATGTACATGTGTACAAATCTGCCAAAAGGTAATTTATCTCTACCGTCGTATCGGTTCCATTATAGTGAATTATTTTGAGTGACACACAGCAGTGTATACACAATGCAAAATTTACGCACACATTGACAAGCTGTGTTCGGTACATGTCTTAAAACCGATATTATATACTCCGCAAATACATTGCAAACGGGAATAATGCTGACTTGAAATGATATTGATATAAAATTACGTGATCTGCAAAATATAGGAAGCAGGTGTATAGTGAAAATTAACCCCATGAAATCTCCCGTAAAGGAAAAGGCGAAAAATTGACCCCGCGAATTTAAAGTGCCATAGAGTACAGTAATAGGAGTTTGTTTAGGGAGATATAATGACGAGATATTTATCGTTGATCATAGACTTGTAATAGGAGTTTGTTAAGGGTGATATAATGACGAAATATTTATCGTTGATCATAGACTTGTAATAGGATTCGTTAAGGGTGATATAATGACGAGATATTTATTGTTGATCATAGAGTTGTAATAGGAGTTTGATGAGGGTGATATAATGACGAAATATTTATCGTTGATCATAGACTTGTAATAGGAGTTTGTTTAGGGAGATATAATGACGAGATATTTATTGTTGATCATAGACTTGTAATAGGAGTTTGTTAAGGGTGATATAATGACGAAATATTTATCGTTGATCATAGACTTGTAATAGGAGTTTGTTAAGGGTGATATAATGACGAAATATTTATCGTTGATCATAGACTTGTAATAGGAGTTTGTTAAGGGTGATATAATGACGAAATATTTATCGTTGATCATAGACTTGTAATAGGAGTTTGTTAAGGGTGATATAATGACGAAATATTTATCGTTGATCATAGACTTGTAATAGGAGTTTGTTAAGGGTGATATAATGATGAAATATTTATCGTTGATCATAGACTTGTAATAGGAGTTTGTTAAGGGTGATATCATGACGAGATATTTATTGTTGATCATAGACTTGTAATAGGAGTTCGTTAAGGGTGAAATAATGACGAGATATTTATTGTTGATCATAGACTTGTAATAGGAGTTTGTTAAGGGTGATATAATGACAAGATATTTATCGTTACAGCCTGCGTCCACGCCACACCAGTGATGTGTACCAATATGTTAGCTTTCCTCCTTCTCACCAAACACAGGGAGGTAAGTACCAACCTCGGGATTGAAACAAATTAGTATTGTTAAAATAAACTCTTAATCACTGTAAATACGTGTACTCGCTAAGTGATTTTTAGTGCCCTTGGGTGTACTATAAATTGATATGGTGATTGTTTGTTAAAGTTTTATTGAACTAGGTTATAATAATACACGTTTTTTGATGATCTTTCTGCAGGGAACAAGCATGAAACAGTTGATACAAGATTTTGATTGGCTGAGGCAAGAGATGAAAAATCGTAACCGGGACGTTGCATTTGTGGGCAGTTCTAGTGAGGTTACACACTATGCCTGTGCTCTCCTTGGCTCCAACTTGATTCAGAGGTGGGTTAGAATCTTTACATGCTTCTGTATTTACCTAATTTAAATTTTGGTAGATGAGCCTTGTTTACACTCCAGCTCTGGTTGTCTACTTAACTCTCTAGTATTTTAGAGAATGAAGTATAGTTATGCCTCCGCCATGAAATTGGGGGCAAATAGTGTTACCCAGGTCCTTCCCATCCCGTCGCGTCTCGTCCCATGGTAATGCAACCAGCTGGGGGCGGGGGCATTTATGTCTCACAGACATTTCTAGTTTTCTGTATGAAATTGTCGTAGTAATCTTTCTGTCCACTCAATATCTCCTGTAATTTTCAACAGATTAACCTCAATCATCAAATATGAAATCTCAGACAGGTTCAATAGTTGATATTTATAGGGAACTGCACCCAGATATTAGACGATATACCTGGAGAAAAAAGAACCCATTGAAACAGGCTAGATTGGATTTTTTTCTTATATCAGACAATTTATTATCTAGTGTAATTAGCTCAGGTATTGAACCTGGGTACAGGTCTGACCATTCGTTTCCTATACTAAATTTAAAATTTAATGAATTTAAACGGGGCAAGGGACTATGGAAATTTAACTCGTCTCTATTATATGATGAAGAATATCTTAATTTGGTTAAGAAAGTTATCTTAGAAACAAAAACCCAGTACTGTCTTCCTGTTTACAACTTAAATGCTATAGAAAATATTTCAGACTTGGACATTGAATTTGTTATTGATGATCAGCTATTTCTTGAAACAGTATTGATGGAAATAAGGGGGAAAAGTATATCATATTCATCCCATAGAAAGAAAACACTAAATAGAAATGAAGATATTCTTAAGGAAACAATACGATGCATGGAAGAACAAGATCAGGTAGATATTGAGGAATTAGAAGGCAAGAAAAAGGAATTAGAAAATATTAGAGAGAATAAGATTAAAGGTAGTATGATAAGATCGAGGGCAAGATGGCAGGAAGAAGGAGAAAAGCCAAGCAAATATTTTTTCAGTTTAGAAAATAGGAATTTTATCTGTAAATTAATACCAAAGATAGAGAAAGAAGGTAATGTTGTTATAACAAAGCAGGATGATATTCTTGAGGAGATTCGCTCTTTTTATGAAAAATTATATGATAATAGTTCTGAGGTAGAAGATGTTGATTTAACTGAATTTTTAGGTAAGTTTGATGTTCCTAAATTAGATAATAATGAGGCAGAAAACTTAGAAGGGCTAATCACTATAGAAGAGGCAGCTAATACTTTGAAAAACATGAAAAATAATAAAAGTCCTGGAACAGATGGTTATACAGTGGAATTTTTTAAATGTTTTTGGAAACAGCTGGGGGGGTTTATCGTTAGGTCTATTAATTTTGGATATAGAAAAGGTATGCTGTCTGTAACTCAAAGACAAGGTGTCATTACTTGCATCCCCAAGGGAGATAAATCTAGACAATTCTTAAAAAATTGGAGACCAATAACATTACTGAACATAGTATATAAGATAGCATCAGGATGTATAGCAGGAAGGATTAAAACAGTGCTAAATAAATTAATTTGTGAAGATCAAACAGGGTTTCTTTCGGGTCGCTATATTGGGGAGAATACCAGACTTGTCTATGATATAATGCAGTTTGCTGAAGATAAATTTATTCCAGGAATGTTATTAATGTTAGATTTTGAGAAAGCCTTTGATTCAGTTTCTTGGAAATTTGTTGATGAAGTTTTTAATTATTTTAATTTTGGTCCTGATATTAGAAATTGGGTTAAATTACTGCATACTAATGTCTCAGCAACTATAAATCAGGGGGGTAACTTATCATCTTTTCTAGATATTAAAAGAGGTTGTCGCCAAGGCGATCCAATCGCTCCATACATATTTATTCTGTGTGTTGAGATATTAGGAATTCGATTTAGAAATAATGACAAGATAAAGGGTATAGATGTGAATAATTTTCCTATACTCATTTCACAGTATGCTGATGACACCACTCTTATACTTGATGGATCCGAATTATCACTGAAAGAATCTATTGTCGAGCTGAATACCTTTTCAAAAATATCTGGACTGAAACTTAATGTTGATAAAACTCAGGTGGTCTGGATAGGAAGTAAAATTTACAGTAATGACACTTTTCTACCTGAATTAAATTTGCAATGGGGAAGGTCTAAATTTACACTACTAGGGATAGATTTTAGTGTGAATCTACATGAAATTCCAAAATTAAACTTTGACAAAAAATTAATTAAACTAAAAACGCTTCTAAAGACTTGGAGTAGAAGATCACTAACACCTATTGGTAGAATAGTTCTAATAAAATCTCTGCTATTATCACAATTAAATAATCTTTTTATATCCATACCAAACCCTGATGAACACTTTTTGCAAAACCTTAACTCCATTCTCTATAACTTTTTGTGGAATAGTAAGGTTGATAAAATTAAGAGAGATATTATAACTCAGAATTATTGTGAGGGGGGTCTAAAAATGGTCAATATACGTTATTTTATTGACTCGTTAAAACTTGGCTGGATCAGAAGGTTATATCAGAAATCAGCTAAGTGGCAACTCATTGTTAATACCTACATTGACTTACATAAATTATCTACATGTGGGGATGCATTTATTCAGGACTGTCATAATAATTGTAAAAACAAATTTTGGAAGGATGTGTTTAAAGCATGGCTAAGATTTAATGATTCTGATCAGGTAAGAAAATTAAAGGAGAAGGTCTTCTTGAAAATGCCACTTTGGTACAATAGGGATTTTACTATTGGGAAAATGACTATTTTTTACAAGGCCTGGCACAATAAAGGGGTAACAATAGTAAATGACCTGGTTAAGGACCTTAACTCTTTATCATTTTATTCATTTCAAGAATTCACAGAGACTTACCGAGTAAATACAAACTTTCTTCAATATCAAGGGGTAATTTCTGCAATTAAATTATTTATACAGAAAGCTAATTGTGACTTTGATAAACAGCCTATAGTTTACCCGACCATTCCTACTAATATTCTTCTTTTCATGAAAAGAGCAAAAGGATGTAAAGATTTGTATAATCTTATGATAAAAAAATCACTTATTTCTACAGGTAGAAAAAAATGGGATAAATTGTTTGAAGATGTTGATTTGAACTGGGCCGACATTTATAGCATTCCCTTTAGGGTTACAAGAAACTCCAGACTACAATGGTTCCAGTACAGGATAGTACACTATTTTTTAACAACAAATACATTCTTATTTAAAGCGGGTTTAGCTAATAGTCCAATTTGTATGCTTTGTAATTTAGAGAGAGAAACAATAGTTCATGTTATATGGGAA